>OX422193.1:1331370-1433870 GCA_949130485.1 Agelas oroides | reverse complement strand
ATATTTATCTAATTGCTACCATGGATATAGCCTGGAGAAGAATTGTAAATACCCTATACCATGTAGTCATGCATGTTGTATGTGAAGTTCAACAAGGCTAATGTTACCTTGTTCCAAGGCCTCCCCCATTTTTGCTGTTCAGGCTCCACTTAATTCATACCGAACGTAAACCAAAGAACATAAAAAGAACTGGGGAGGCCTGGGAACAAGGCTAGGTAAAATGTGACCAAGCAGTGGGATAAGACTCCTCCCATCTAGTGCGTACATTGTGTGTGTGTGTGTGAGCTCTCTCTCTAGATCTGTTGTGCATGAGGTTCAGCTTGGTCCCAGGGCTCTCTGAGACACAGGACTGAGGCTGAGTCAACATAGCTTGCAGTGTCTCTACATCAACAGGGGGTTAGGTGATTGAGAAAAGTTGCCAGATGTGACACAATCTTGCAGTGTTATGTCTAGTGAAGAAGGTGCATTGTTTGCTGAAATCACAAGTTATTGACCAGATGGCGGGTGTACTAAAAACCATAATATTATGGCAGTTACACACTCTTATTGTAATGAGCTCTTGACACTTGTGCATGTACACATACACACACACATTTCTTGTCACTGTTGCCGTGATCATTGTACTGGGATGATATCAGACTTGTGGTGATCATTGTACTGGGATGATATCAGACTTGTGGTGATCATTGTACTGGGATGATATCAGACTTGTGGTGGTCATTGTACTTGGATGATATCAGACTTGTGGTGATCATTGTACTGGGATGATATCAGACTTGTGGTGGTCATTGTACTGGGATGATATCAGACTTGTGGTGGTCATTGTACTGGGATGATATCAGACTTGTGGTGGTCATTGTACTTGGATGATATCAGACTTGTGGTGATCATTGTACTGGGATGATATCAGACTTGTGGTGGTCATTGTACTGGGATGATATCAGACTTGTGGTGGTCATTGTACTTGGATGATATCAGACTTGTGGTGATCATTGTACTGGGATGATATCAGACTTGTGGTGGTCATTGTACTGGGATGATATCAGACTTGTGGTGGTCATTGTACTGGGATGATATCAGACTTGTGGTGGTCATTGTACTGGGATGATATCAGACTTGTGGTGGTCATTGTACTGGGATGATATCAGACTTGTGGTGGTCATTGTACTTGGATGATATCAGACTTGCGGTGGTCATTGTACTTGGATGGTGTCAGACTTGCGGTGGTCATTGTACTTGGATGGTGTCAGACTTGCGGTGGTCATTGTACTCAGACTTGTGGTGGTCATTGTACTTGGTGTCAGACTTGTGGTGGTCATTGTACTTGGATGGTGTCAGACTTGTGGTGGTCATTGTACTTGGATGGTGTCAGACTTGTGGTGGTCATTGTACTGGGATGATATCAGACTTGTGGTGGTCATTGTACTTGGATGATATCAGACTTGCGGTGGTCATTGTACTTGGATGGTGTCAGACTTGCGGTGGTCATTGTACTTGGATGGTGTCAGACTTGTGGTGGTCATTGTACTCAGACTTGTGGTGGTCATTGTACTTGGTGTCAGACTTGTGGTGGTCATTGTACTTGGATGGTGTCAGACTTGTGGTGGTCATTGTACTCAGACTTGTGGTGGTCATTGTACTTGGTGTCAGACTTGTGGTGGTCATTGTACTTGGATGGTGTCAGACTTGTGGTGGTCATTGTACTTGGATGATATCGGCACTGCTGGAAGGATTATCTTGTTGAATCAGGATGTGTTGCAGTCTAAATCTGATGTAATAAGCCACTCACAGTTACAAACACACTTCCCGTCTTGTACACTTAAACCAAACTATACATGTAATTACAACATCAATTGCTTTAAAAGGCAAATTACATCACTATTCATTGTGGGTTACATTGGGGTCACAGAGACGTTTCTGTGTACAGCTCCTACTGTTGTCATGGAAACCAACAGGAGAGTGTTTGTGTGGTGCCTATGTGCTGTGAGGTGAGTGAGGCATAAAAGAACTGAATATGACACGACCTTGCAGTGCTTTGTCTAGTGTAGAGAATGAGGGTGGTTTGTATTTCTCTGAAAGCCAGAGGCTCTCCAGTGTTGTATTGTGTTTCAGACTCTCAATCAGTTCTAAGGCACCCTCAACACCAACACTGTCATCTTTGAGTCTTAGTATCTTTAAAAACTGATTTGTAGCTAACATACTAGCAAAAGCAGCTGCACCTTCTGATCCAATTGGATTGTCACTTATGTTAAACTCTCTCAGAGTGAAATTCTTTTCCATCACCTTTGCCAGACAGACAGCACCTTCAGCCTGAATGATGCAACAATTCATGTAGAGTGAGTCTAAGCTCTTGTTTGTAGCTAACATGTCAGCAAAAGCAACTGCACCTTCTGACCCAAGAAGATTGCCATGAATATGAAGCTTTTTCACAGTTGAATTTTTTTCCAATGCCTTTGCAAGACAGACAACACCTTCTCCCTGAATATTGCAGTAACCCATGCCGAGCTTATTTAAGCTCTTGTTGGTAGCTAACATGTCAGCAAAAGCAACTGCACCTTCTGCTCCAACTGAATTGCAAGGCAGCCATAAGGTTTGTAGTTGGGTAGTGGTGTTTTCTTCTAGTGCCTTTGCTAGGTGGACAGAATCACTACTCTGAATATTGCAACTCCCAATGTCCAACTCCTTCAAATTGGTGTTCAACCTCAGCACTGATGCAATGCTCAGGACATTCTCTGAACTTAAGTTAGAACAGTGTATGTACAGTGTCTCAAGGGAGATATTGAGAGAAAGACCATCAACAATCAACTGAATACAATCAGGCAATAACATATTTTCACTAATGTCAAGCACTTGTATGTACTTGGAGCTAGCCAGCAACCCACTCAAGGCCTTGCAGTCCTCAAAACCAATACCAGTGTCACACAAGTACAGTTCTCTGATGGTACTAAACTTAGTGAGAGAGGTGATGAGATTTACTGCACCTCCTCTGCCAATGTTGTTGTCGCCACTGAGGTTGCCACCAAGGTTGAGGCACTCAAGGTGTTGTAGCAAGTCTGTTTCTTTGCACAAAAAGTTACATATTTCTGATTTAAGGTCGCACTTCAAACCAAGATGTGTCAGGTTGTGAAACACTAACATTTGAGACATGTTTTCCACTAACAAACGGACAGCAGCTAGGTCAGACTGCCACAACCACATCTCCTTGATCTTCCCTGTTGATGACAACTGACACTGGTCCTGCTGGAGGTTTAATGCTCTCAGAAATATTTCAACTGGTTCCAGGTCACAGTGCTCCAACACAAGCTTCCAGTCACAACTGCTGTGGGTAATGCAATACCCCAGAACATACAAATTAAATGGCAGTACACCAATAGGACGAAAGCACACACACTCAGAATTGAGGACACTAGTGATTGCTGAAGGATCTTGAGACTCAAAGAGCAAGTGTAGGATTGGTTGTTTGATAAAGCTTTTTTTCTTCCCTAAAAATGAACCATATACCTCATTTGCAAACCCTCTCACAACATCCCACAATTCTCTTCCTAGTTCAGTGAGGCCAGCTAGAAATCTCACTACCACTTCCAATTTCTTACTTTCAATATGTTCTCTCATGAATGCTACCTGCTCATCACTGCTCTGCTGGGAAATGTGGTAGGCTGCTAAATACTCTTGGACGGTTAAGTGAAGGAAGTTATACGAAACAGAAGTCCCCCAGTCCACATACAGCTCTGGACAGGACTGCATCAACCCCAGGGGGTCAAAGTCACTGGGAAGGTCTTGAAAGATAAGCTCAGTCTCGGCACTCATGATTCCTGTGTACGCTATTTCACAAATCTCACAAAACTGATCATACACAGGTTGAGGAAGATCTTTGAAACTGTTGACAGTTGTACATGTATCCTTGTACTCCTCTTTATCTTTCAAATAGCGAAGCAGTAGGGTTCTAATCAGTGATGAGTAAAGTTGGGTCATGGTTTTTGGAACAACTGCACCACTTGACTTACAAGACTCATAAACATGAGTTACTATAGCTGAGTTGAGTGGTACATACATCATGCTACGGATGTGGGGATAGAGGGAGAGGTACTCCTTGAAATCTGATCGTGTCTGTTCATCTGAGAAAGCACACCGAATGTACTCATTTATCTCTTTCTTACCAAAGCCTACTATCTCAATTTTGCGCGAATACACACTATTACAGAATTGACGAAGCCCAACACTAGCACTGGGTCTGGTGGTCAAGATCACAGTGGCATTGGGAAGTACCTCCCCAGTAAACAGCTGAACAAAAATGGAATCCAATGTTCGTTCGGGAGCCTCATCAAATCCCTCAAGGATTAGTAAAAGCCCATATCCTTCAGATTCAGTAATGTAATCAACAATTTCAGATTGCAACTTGGGGTTGGGATGGTAAAACAGATCAGTAACACTCTTGGCTTCTTGCACCCTCTTATCTCGTAACTTTAACAGGACCACGAGGGAATACTCATTGAAAAGCTGGTGCTGGCCCCACTTCTGACACACCTCCCATGCAAAAGTAGATTTGCCGATACCCGGGGCACCTTCAATTAAAACTTGGGTTACTTGATAGTGTTCATGTACACGTAGCTCATCATCATCATCAATGTCATACGCACAGTTTGGCTTGAGTATATCTTTCAACTCAATGGGAGCCTTCCACTCTAAAATATCATCAATGGAGCCACAAATAGTTTGTTTTCTGAATTCTACTAGTTCTTTTCTATTAGCATACTCATTACTAATCACTGCTAGGTTGATGTACTTCCTGGCGTCTAAATGAGGCCACTTGTTTGAAGTAAACTGGTGCTTTGTGTAGCATGCTTGGAGGTAAAGCGCATACTTCCCAAGTGGGGAGTTGGAAAACACTGGAAGTGGATGAGGAGTAGGGGTACGAAAAGGAGGCTGGTGAAAAAAACATTTCTGGAAGGGATTTTGACTAGTAGGTGGGTGGGCATGTTTAGAAGGTGGTGGGTTGGGAGGATGATAGGAAGGTTGGTTATAGGGAGGCTGGGTGAGTTCGGCATGTTGGTAGCTAGGTTGTACCAGTGGTGATTGGAAGGGATAGTTGGGAGGTTGAGTCAGATGTGGCTGAACAGGAGGATGGGGAGGTGGGTGGCACATTTGAGTGGGAGGATGAAACTGTGGGTGGTACAAAGGTTGGGAAGGATGTTGGGATGTAGAATGATATTGACGACAATATTGATGTTCACAGTGGTATTGCTGATGAGTAACACTATTTGGTGTGAGTGGACAATATACAGACTCACTCTCTAAACCGGACACAAGAGACTCACGTACACATTTACGTTTCACTGCTGGAGTACTTAGTTCCTCACCACCATTTCTTGATTCAACCGGCCCACCTCCTCCATGTGCACCTGAGGTTGTGCTCAAGAGTCCTCCTGTGTGGGAAGAGAAAAGGGGAAGTCTGAGTGCTGGGGTGTTGTTTTGTACATTCCACTCAGTTCAGCACAACAACTGGCAATTCCCTTGAGCATGTGTAATTAACAGACCATTCTTTGTATTTCATTCATGATAGAATAGGCCAACCTAACAACAATATCCACCTCCATGCAAGGCTATAAAGTCAAGCTGTTGGTTCAATGACAACAAACACAGTTTATTGAAATATGTGTCCTGAGTCAGGTTAGCTAGAATGGAAGGAAGCTCACATGCAGGTAGGAAACAAAGGAGGTGTGCTATGCATAGCAGTTAGCTGGTTCATTCCGCATCCTCCCACCCCTCCCCCCCTAATCCCCCCAAAATTTCCTAATTCTGAGCTATCGTAACAACACAACACTTCTTGCTACCCTAACTACTGTCCCTCAGACTATACCGTTTGTCTCATACCTAGACTTTATTTTAGACTCTGGCAATAGAGAATAACAACCAACTGGCCATAATTATCAGCCTCACAAGCTTTGTATCCGTTTTTGGAACTCAAAATTGGGGTATACTATTCAGTCCCTTTCTGGGGCAACTGAATTCTTAAACAGTGTACTTCATATTCACTCATGTGAATTGTACCAGGCATTCTTTGTATTTTTTCACTGTTTCTTTGACACTCCAATTTCAGACAACAGCGATTCATTTTTATATGTTAAACACTTACTTTGCATACTCTCCACTAGTGACTGCATGGAAGGATCTTCATTCAAAGTTGTAAAAAACACACGAAGAACACTCGCATCAGTTTGTATCTGCATCTCAACAGCACTCAATAACACATTGTTCTTCTCCAATCTGGAAACACCTAACACGCTCATTTGCTCCTTCACTGCGGGAGCAATAATGCCTTGTGAATACAGTTGCGTCACTAGAGAGAGAGGGTCCTGGATGGCATGATACAGTCTAGCATAGTGTTCTCTGAAGGTACGATATTCTGGAGTCTCTTGATGTTGTGAGTTGGTCGCCATGATCCATGGAGCATAAGTGGAGGGATGAACGTCAGTTTGTATTGTGTCCTCTACAGAAGCTGGATGAACATCCACTTGTATCATTCAATCTGTTCATCCTGAGTGATGAGATCAGAAGTAAACACACAGTCATTTGCAGCTTGACCATATTATATCTGAACACAGATCATACTAGCTAACTAGTTAGCAGCTGATAAAGCTTTAAAAACCTCTTGAAGTGCTATAAACAGTAAGTTCTCAGAATCACCATCTGCTTATAATCTATGAACTAGCTATACAAGATCTAGCTCATGACTGATAATTTGAACAGCCTCTTTTCCTGGCCTACGAGAACGAGGCCGGCCATTTTTCTGATGCACTGAAAGCACAGTACACTAACACTTCAACCGTTGTAGCTTAGTCGAACTTCACTGTGAACTCGTATGACTACTTTCTGAGTAAAGCAGGTTTGTTTCTGATTAAAGATATTATGTACAAAAAACTACAGGTCTATACTGACTAGTTACCAATATTGGACGAACACCTCACGCGTCTGCGGCTACCTCGTCCGCCATTTTCATTCTTCAAAAATAATTCGTCGTGATATAGTTAATGTGTCACATGACTGAAGCAGCCCCGCCCACTTACAAGCCAAGGTACTGCTAGCAACATGCTGTACTGTAGGTAGTATATGTGCAAAGGTATCAAAAGCACATGAAATAGTCATTACAAAACATGGCAAAGATGAACAGAGAAACCAGGCCAAAATAGTCAGGCTAGCAGCACTCTTTGAAGCACCAGGGATAGCACTGTTACTTCATCAGACACTGCAACACAGCTGCTGCATAGTGGTCCCTCCAAATGAGGACCTCCTCTTCTTCTTCTTCTTTCTCCTTGACAGCTTCTTTGAAGGTACGGAGTCTCTTGAGGCTGTGAGTTGGTCGCCATGATTCACAGAGAGATGAACACCAGTATGTATCCTCTAACAGAAGCTGGATGAATGTCCATTTGTATCATTCAATCTGTTGATCCTGAGTGATGAGATCAGAAGTAAACACACAGTCACTCGCAGCTTGGCCATAATCTGAACACAGATGTACTACCTGCCTAGTTGGCAATTGTTAAAGGTTTAACAACTTCTTGAAGAAATAGTGCTCAGACTCACTCCACCATCTGCCTATAATCAATGAATTACCTGTACAAGATCTAGCTTTTCTATATACAGTGATTGAACAGCCTCTTACCAGGCCTGCATGGACGGGAACGAGGCCCCATTTCTGATGCAGTGATGGCTAAGCAAAGTAAGACTTACACTATACATAAGAAGTACAGGCACTGACTAGTCATATTAAAGAACGAACGCCTCACCATATTAAACTTCAGGTCTGTAGAGGCTACTCTTCAAGGCACTCCGTTTTTTTAATCTCTTTGGGTCACATGATTGAAGCAGACCCACCCACTTGCATGCCAATGCACTGCTATCTGAGCCCAGACCTCACCCATCTAGGCACAAGACTACGGCACTGTAAGGTACCAAGAGTACACAAAAAGACATTAGAAAACACAGCAAAGATGAACAGAGAAACATGAAGGCTAAACTAGTCAGCCTAGCAGCACTCTTTGAAGCACAAGAGGTAGTAATGTTACTGATGTTCATCAGACACTGCAACACAGCTGCTGTAGACTGATCCCTCCAAATGAGAACGTCTTCTTCTTTCTCCGTGACAGCTTCTTTGTTCAACTGTAGGGTGAAGGAAGATGTGGGACATGGTATGTGCATGCGTGTGATGTGTGTGTGTGTATGTCACTCCCGTATCACAATTAAGGAACAACACTTTCATTGAGTCTGAATTAATATAGATGTAGTGTAGTGTTAGTTACTTGTTTGAAGCTGCCAAAAAAAAATTTTTTTCCCCTTGAATATATAGCCTGACCATTCACATTCGTAGTTCAGTTTTGGAGTCAGAGCTCAGACAGAAATGAAGATATGGTGCATTAAAGGCATGCACTTGCCAAAAGTAGTCTCAAGTGAAAAAAATTCAAGGGATAACTTATTAATGTATTTTGATATTAACATATTTTGAGAGCAGGTAATGAAGGAGTGCTATATTGTAAATTGCTGTGGAGCAAAACAGGGAATATACATGTACCCAACCCAAGAAAATATTGCCTAACTCCAGAACACAATAATTCTTGATCTACTGTCCATCAGACTGTGACATTCGTCTCATGACTAGACTCTTCCTTAGACTCTGGCAACATATTTACATGTATCAGCCTCGTAAGACTTGTTTCTTGCCAGTTTGGAAACTCAAAATCAAAAGAGGGTTGATGTCTTCACATATGTATGAAACACTTACTTTGCATACTTTCAGCCAGTGACTGCATTGAAGGGTCTTCATTCAAAGTTGCTACAAAAACAGTTTGTATCTGCATCTCAACAGCACTCAATAACACATTGTTCTTCTCCAATCTGGAAAGACCCAACATGCTCATCTGTTCCTTCACTGCGGGAGCAATATTGCCTTGTGAATACAGTCGGGTTGCCAGAGAGAGAGGGTCCTGGATGGCATGATACAGTCTGTCATAGTGCTTTCTGAATGTACGGCATTCTGGAGTTTCTTGAGGTTGTGAGTTAGTTGCCATGATTCATGAACACGTACCCTCTAAGGCCACTCCAAATTAGACTATAGTTTCCCGTCCTCCGCCCGCCCCCTCTGGAGTCTACCGCGCCATTTGACCATTATGGCCATTATTATTCTAAATACCCAAAATATTTCAAAATTATCTGCAGTGCCGTGTTGTCATCCAACGTGCAACTTACTGCTAGTGCGTAGTACAGTAGCAAACGTACTAGACTCGTGTAAAAGCAGACATAGCACCAACGTCGCCCGATTCAGTGGAACGCTAATAGTATGAATGTGTTCGACAGCTCCAGGATCAAGGATGCGGACATTCCGACGCATTTAATCCGGACATTGCTTCTCGCGCGAATTTTAACTCGTCGTGCTTATAATGAGATTCATAGTAATAGTTAATGGTAATAGACCGCCCGCCCGAATGTAAAATGAAAAAAGTCAGGACGGGAAACTAAAGTCTCATTTGGAGTGGCCTAACACTCAGAGGTTGCACCACTCTATCTGTTGATCCTGAGTGATGAGATCAGAAGTAGAACTTACAGTAAACACAAAGCCACTGGCAGCTTGACCATGCATGAAGGATGCTACCAAAATAAAGACATGTACAAACGCCTTACCATTTCAGGCCAGAGTTTTTCTTGTCCTCCTCTTCTTACACAATCCTGATCCTGTACGATGGCTCTAATCAATGGCCGCACTTCCGGCTGATTCAGCAAATAACTTGTTTGTCACATGACTGAAGCAGCCCCACCCACTTGCAAGCCAAGATACTGCTAGCTAGTCTCGTCCCCAGACCCCACCCTCTCACAAGGAGAAACGGTCTGGTGAACCATAGATATTATAGACTAGTAACCGGGATTGGAAACATCTCAATTTCGTGTCCACTCCGCGTTACACAGGAAGTGGTACTTCCGGTCACGTACATAATGAGGCGCGGTCAGCGCTGCAGTCAAAATCCATGAACCACTGCGAGTTTATCGCGTCGGGACGTCCAGACGCAGTGGTTTACATGCATTGGAGTGACTACACTATACCTACAAAAGATGGAGCACAGCTAGAGAGACTCCTCGTGTGTACACAGTCAGAACTTACAGGTAAAACGAAGATTTTTTATGTAAGAAGTTGCAAAACCACATAAGAACATAGGTTTATGCACTCTTGAAAGTTGATAAGCAAACAAATCATCCTATACATAGTGATATCAATAATAACACTGTACAATTGAAACAAGACAAATAAGCTGTATGGAAAACCAGACCAGGAGAATCAGTCATTGACAGTGAGTGAAAATTTATTAAACATGGAGTTGGAATGCTCGGAGCACAGTGATAAGTTTGTACCGGATTTGGTAGCTATGATATCAGTTAGTTGTCGTGGAAATGATACTGAGGTTGAGGTTGTCGTGTATACAACCTCTTTGCCACTGACAACCAAAGAATTGTTGTGGAGGATCAAACAGACACTGCCACACCCATGGGACCACTGGACCAGGAGAATCAGTCAGAGAGGAGACGGTCTGGTGACATTTGACCAATCCCTTGGGCTTCACTAACGTTGATTGCTTTCTGCGGAGAATTTTCCGGAGAACTATGCATACAGCTAGCTATGAATTTTCAATGAAGCCCAAGGAATCAGCCGAATGTCACCAGACCCTCTCCTCGCGGCTGAGGTCTGGGGACAAGACTAGGAATGCTGGGAGTGCAGTGATAAGCTTGCATCAGACTTGGTAGCTAGATATCAACTAGCTGTCCTGGAATTGATACTGTGAGTGGCAACACTGGTAGTTCCCCTTGGCAGAATCGAGATACAGAGTAAGGTTGTGTTTCGAGCTTCATGTTTACTTTCTTCTCTCTTGCAATTCATGTCCAACTGGAATTTACTCCCACCCGTATCTGTAGGTGTACAGGGAGTGCATGTTGACCAAAAACTATATAACCGTTACACAAAGACAAGAGGCCTATACTAAAAATGAAATGGCTATAATACACCGCAAACTCCCCCCACAAACTCCTCCACAATAAAGTTTATGGCATCAAAACTATTACCATGCAAAACTTCAGACTGTGAGCTTTCTTCTGAAATGCTCTAAACCAAACCCATAAACCTACAATCAGTGTAACTGCTCCACAAACTTCTTTACCTACCGTAGGCTAAATATGGCAGCATAGCTTCTGTAACTTCAGAAAAACAAGTTGATGGCATCATAAACTATAACCATGCAAAACTTCAGACTTTCAGCTTTCTTCTGAAACGGTCTAAACTAAAGCCATAAACCTACAGTCAGAGTAACTGCTCCACAAAAGATTACCAAAACAGAGGCGCTTGTTTAACGCTTTAAAATGACGACAATAAAATTGACTATCAGTCAAAAATTATCGTTCTAATTGTAGCGCAACCCTTCCCAAACCGCACAGTACCCCGCAAAACTCACCAGCTTCAGTACATTTCTCGCTTCTGAAGGTTTTTGCTTGTCGGTCTGTTGCTCCTTCTCCCTCAAGGCAACCCACAACCGCAACACGGATCGCGGAGTGTCCGCGCGCTTAACTATGGAATATATGCGCATCACGTGAGATGTTTCCAATCCCGGTTACTAGTCTATAATATCTATGGGTGAACCAAGTCGAATTTCTTGGGCTAGCGCAAGCTTTTGCGACATTGTAACCTAGCAACGATCAAAACATTTTGCGGCCAACCCGCTCAAAAAAGGTACGGATACTCGAATAGATATGAACAAATTTTACTGTTGTAAGGGAAGTGCTACGTAATAATTACCGATCTCGCGATCTCATTGGTCATTACCCGTTTTGGGTAATAAGCCCAAGAAATTCGACTTCGTTCACCAGACCGTTTCTCGCCGGGAGGCGCGCGCGGGCGGGGCACGAGACTAACTGCTAGCAACATGCTGAGATCCTACTCTCCTTAAATCAAGGCACTTACGAATCTCTTTGGTTCACATGATTGAAGCAGCCCCACCCACTTACATGCCAGTCTCATGCCCATACCCCAGTGTCTGGGCACGAGACTAAGGCAATGTTAGCAACATGCTAACTGCATGCAGCTAGTATATGTGCAAAGGTATCAAAAGCATATGAAAAAGGCATTACAAAACAAAGCAAAGATGAACAGAGAAACATGAAGGCTAAAATAGTCAGGCCAGCAGCACTCCTTGAAGCACAAGGGATAGCACTGTTACTGGTGTCCATCAAACACTGCAACACAGCTGCTATATAGTGGTCCCTCCAAATGAGGACCTCCTCTTCTTCATTCTCTTTGACAGCTTCTTTGTTCAACTGTAGGAAGATGTGGGACATGGTGCGTGCATGCATGTGACGTGTGTGTGTGTGTGTGTGTGTGTGTGTGTGTGTGTGTCAGGGCCACCGGATGTGAATGGTCAGGCTATTCAAGTGGCAAACAATTGTTTGACCTACTTTTGTCACCATCAAACAGCTACCATTTCCAACAATTTCTATATGCAGCCAATGCAGACATCCCAAGTGACCCACCTTTCGCGGGTTGGGCCCACATTTTCCACGACAGGCCTGCTTACCCGCTAACTGTCTTAAAAATCCAGCATTATAAGATAACCCACTAGCGGCTCTCTTTCGTTGCTTGCAGTACTTGCAGGCTACTAAACAACGCAGTTTGGACTCTGCAAATGCATTCTAGCAGGCTAATAGCGTCCCGTTCTAACGTGCACGCATACCGGTCGTCATTTCAATTTTGCGAGTACAGGCACTATTAGTGAAAAACGCCTGAAAATGTGGAGAAACAGCAGGTATACATATGCCATGTTATTGATTCATGTAAAACTGTCTACCCCTCTCCCACTGAGCACAAGCAGCCTCATTCATGTGACCAGCATTTCAGTCTTTCAACCTTGGCATGTCTGCCAATGCCAGCCATGCTCAGTCACAAATTAACACAGTATTGTCCATTAATTGTGACAAGGGAGAGGAAGGGAAGGAGTGAGGTTGGATGAAGGAATTGGTAAAGGCAGGGACGAGGGAAGAAGAGACGAAAGGAATACAAGGACGGAAGGAGGGAGGAGTTATGACACTTGACAACAACAAATGAACTCTTGTCCATTGCTGCCTAGTCTCGTTCTCAGACCCTCCCAAAACGCGGAAAGAGTGTCCGGTATTCTGAGTGACATTTCTTGTCACATGGGCTAAGGGCTAAATCATTGCATTTAATATCCAGCACTCTAGCTTTCTGACAGCTTAGACTGCTGTACAGTATGGTTTACAAAAAGCTGTAAGTACTCTTGCGACAACTGAGAACAAGTTATGAGGCAAGTTTATTCTACAGTTCAAAATATGATTGCTTATGTCATGCCCAATATAATTACGCATTTTCAAATTGGAGAGTGACCCCACCCCCTGTGGCAAGAAATGTCACTCAGAACAGCAGACCCCCTTTCTCACATGCTAGAGGGTCTGGGTGATAGACCAACTGCTGCCAGAAAGGAAGAGAGGGAGGGAAGAAGAAAGGGAAATAGGAGCTGAGAGGAGGAAGTCGGAGAGGAAGGAGGAAACAGAAAGCGAAGAGAGAAGGGAAGGATGGAGGGAAGTGGCACACATCTACTCCACACATATTGCAGCCATCATGACCAACCTACACACCATTTTGTCTTTTGAATCATTCTTTCCCCTCGTTCTGCAGTGTGCCCCCCTGTGGAAGTCTTCCTGTGTGGCTGAAGGGGAGACAGGGGTAGCCAGGTTTGGTCTGAGAGACTGCAGAGAGTTGAGCAGTTATGAGGGGAGACACTTGTCTGGGAGGAAACCAAAATGAGGGAGGTGGAGCAACATGAAATCATAATCCAAACATAATTACATGCATGGTCAGTGATGAAACCAGGGGTGCATAGCCTGGTTGGAGCTATATTAAATCATATTTCAAAGTTCATATCTAGTACAATGATCCGACTGAGGTGTTTTCAATAGTCAACAGAACTCAAACAACCAAAGGGTTAGCCCACCAGACCTACTCACTCACATGAACCTCCTACTACGTGTGACACACTTACCCAGTAACTTTGGAGGTGGGGAAGTCAGAGAGGGAAGACACATGACTCTCAATGTCTGGGAACCCTTTTGCCTGTAAGTGAATGCGTTCTGACAGAGGATTATATATAATGTTGTCTTCCATGTTGGCCAGCCTGTGGTAATTATGCTTCAGGATTTCGCTCTAAGGAAAAGTAATAAGAGGGGAGTTAGGAAATGAAGAGTAAACTGGAAAGCATGAGGAAATCACCACTGGAGAGACCTGCACTACTGACTTACACACATGCACACATGCACGCACGCACGTGCGCACACACACACACACACACACACACACACACACACACACACACACACACACACACACACACACACACACACACACACCATGTACATCCTTAAGCAGCCATGAGAGTAGCTTCTCCTTGGAGGTAAAGTCAAGGTTTGTGCCTGAGACTCGGATCAAGTGCTTCATGACTTGCATGCTCCATGTTAATCTCACTGCGATATACTCCACCATTAGCTCAACGAGGTATGTTCTGATTCCAAAAATGGATGATTTTTGACCATCTGTAATCATCCATATTAGGATGATTTTTTCATGGTATGCAATTATCATCCATTATTGGATGATTTTAGTTCATTTGTCTCTATATAGAACAAAAACAAACAATAATCATCCAATTTTGGATGATTCTAGTCATCCAGTTTTGGATGGGGTAAATTATCATCCACTGTGTCCAGACAATGGTATGAGTAATGTGGGGAGGGAGGGAGGGAGAGGAATGAGAGGAGGGAGAGGAAGGAGAGGAGGGAGAGGAGGAGAGAAAGGAGAGGAGGGAGAGGAAGAGAGAAAGGAGAGGAGGGAGAGGAGGAGAGAAAGGAGAGGAGGGAGAGGAGGAGAGAAAGGAGAGGAGGGGGAGGAGGGACAGGGAGGAGAGGAGGAAGAGGAGGAAGAGGGAGGAAGAGGGAGGAGAGGAGAGGAAAGGAGAGGAAGGAAAAAAGGGAAGAGAGGAGAGGAAGGGGTATTTCCACCATACATATTGGTACCAATATTAGACATCACTACTGGATATACAGTATACATGTAGCTGTGTGTCTGTGTGCATGTATACACACACAACATAAGTGAGCCTATATTTCCACCATACATATTGGTACCAATATCAGACATCACTAGTACAGCTGTGTGTCTGTGTGCATGTATACACACACAACATAAGCACATGAGCTCATGGCTGTATGCAGCCATGTGTTTGTGGACACCAGTTGACACAAGAACATTCTGTATGGCCTGGCTGGTAACCACAAAGTGCTAGAGGAAGTTGAGGAGCAACTAAACACTCGCTACCTTCATTGTCAAGAATACAAGTATGCATGAGTCGACACGGTTCCTCCCTGGATGAGAGTATGACAGGTCTTGAGGTTGCTGGCTTACACTGCATGCACAAGAAGAACTGGAAGCTGAGAGTCAGGGATTTCTAGGATCTCTCTGGGAGGAGTCAGAGGGTTGTCGTGGCACACTTCATAGCACTCTCTTCAATTGTGGGGTGGAGGGAGAATACCAGGACATGTCATGTCAAGGCCTATAAGCAGGGAGAGTGTCAATGAATGGCAGCTGTCTTCTAAACAATTCTGTTCCTCAAATTTACACTTACTCCACTCCCCCAAACTCCCACATGCATACGCACATTCTCGGGTGAAAATAACATCATGAGATTGTTCTAAGATTGTCCCGGGATGGCTCTATCACATTGGTGAGAATAACATCATGGGAGTGTTCTAAGATTGTCCCGGGATGGCTCTATCACATTGGTGAGAATAACATCATGAGATTGTTCTAAGATTGTCCTGGGATGGCTATCACATTGGTGAGAATAACATCGTGGGATTGTTCTAAGATTGTCCCGGGACAGCTCTATCACATTGGTGAGAATAACATCATGGGATTGTTCTAAGATTGTCCCGGGATGACTCTATCACATTGGTGAGAATAACATCATAAGATTGTTCTAAGATTGTCCCGGGATGGCTCTATCACATTGGTGAGAATAACATCATGGGATTGTTCTAAGATTGTCCCGGGATGACTCTATCACAAACTAAAATCGATCCACAAGTCAAACGTACAGAGACAGAGAGATGGACCTACGTACTCACTGGCAGCTGCTTTGTGCATGGGTGTGGCTCCATGTACACTCTTCACTCCAAAGTTGGCTCCATAGGTCTGTAGAATCTGGATACACTGCAGAGACTCCACACTAGCAGCAGTTTCAGAAGAGCTGTGTGTCTGTGTTTGTGTAAAATTTGTGAAATGAAGTGCATTAATTGGAATATAGTAGTAACTGGCAGACTCACAGAGACACACACACACATGCACATGCACTGTCTTGTTCCCAGACCCTTGGTACGGTACTGGTGTCTGTGAATGAGACTAACCCTCCTCCCTTCCTACTGAGGGTTTTGCTGAGGGTCTGGGAACGAGACTAACACACACACACACTACTGGACATACTCAACACATAAATAAGAGCATATACTACCATACACACACAGTACATATTCACACACCATGCACACACACTACACATACACATGCACTCACACATTTGTCATCACTGTTGCTGTGATCAGTTATGTAGCAGTCCACTACTGAGCACAAAACTCCACACAAATTCCACATATGTACCCGCCACCACATGGACGAGGTTCATCTGGGGAGGAGAGCACCACGTGGACGAGGTGTATCTGGGGAGGAGAGCACCACGTGGACGAGGTTCATCTGGGGAGGAGAGCACCACGTGGACGAGGTGTATCTGGGGAGGAGAGCACCACGTGGACGAGGTGTATCTGGGGAGGAGAGCACCACGTGGACGAGGTGTATCTGGGGAGGAGAGCACCACGTGGACGAGGTGTATCTGGGGAGGAGAGCACCACGTGGACGAGGTGTATCTGGGGAGGAGAGCACCACGTGGACGAGGTGTATCTGGGGAGGAGAGCACCACGTGGACGAGGTGTATCTGGGGAGGAGAGCACCACGTGGACGAGGTTCATCTGGGGAGGAGAGCACCACGTGGACGAGGTGTATCTGGGGAGGAGAGCACCACGTGGACGAGGTGTATCTGGGGAGGAGAGCACCACGTGGACGAGGTGTATCTGGGGAGGAGAACACCACGTGGACGAGGTGTATCTGGGGAGGAGAGCACCACACAGACGAGGTGTATCTGGGGAGGAGAGCACCACGCGGACGAGGTTCATCTGGGGATCGAGGAGAGCACCACGTGGACGAGGTTCATCTGAGTGACACACCCTCCACCAGTGGGTGGGGAGAGGATGTGGTGAGAGGGGAGGCCGGTCTCGCAGATGGTCATACGGAAGGTGATTGTGCTTGGATGATATGAGACTTGACACCACTGGAGATTACCTTCTAGATGAGGATGTGTTGTTGTCTAAATCAGATGGTAGTGAGTCACTTCCACTTACAAAGTTACATACACTTCTCGTCAGTGTGGGGCTTGATCACACTCACTCAAATAACGCTTGTAGTCACCATCACAACAATCTCATTGGTTAACTTGGGGGTCATAAAGAGATCTTTCAGTGTGCTGTTCCTGTTGTTGTCATGGAAACCAACAGGAGAGAGTTCTCCCTTGTGTTCGTGCGGTGATGTGCTGTGAAGTGAATGAGTCAACTGAGAACTAGTTATGTACACCAAAAGTCAACTTGCATGGCGGAGGAATAGTTACCAGAACTTGACACGGTCTTGCAGTGTTTTGTCTAGTGTAGAAAATGAGGGTGGTTCACATTCCTTTGAAAGCCCGAGTTTCTCCAGTGTTGTATTGTGTTTCAGACTCTCAATCAGTTCTAAGGCACCCTCAACACCAACACTGCCATCACGGAGGTCTAGTGTCTTTAGACACTGATTCTTCTTAAGCATACTAGCAAAAGCAACTGCACCTTCTGATCCAATTGGATTAACACTAATGTTAAACACTCTCACAATGGAATTCTTTTCTATTGCCTTTGCCAGACACACAGCACCTTCTTCCTGAATACTGCACCACCACATGTTGAGTTTAGCTAAGCTCTTGTTTGTAGCTAACATACCAGCTAAAGCAACTGCACCTTCTGATCCAATTGGATTACCACTAATGTCAAACTCTCTCACAGTGGAATTCTTTTCCAATGCCTTTGCCAGACAGATAGCACCTTCTCCCTGAATACTGCAATAGCTCATGTCGAGTTTAGCTAAGCTCTTGTTTGTAGCTAACATGTCAGCAAAAGCAACTGCACCTTCTGATCCAATTCCATTGTCACTAATATGAAACTCTCTCACAGTGGAATTCTTTTCTAATGCCTTTGCCAGACAGACGGCACCTTCTCCCGGAATACTGCACTGTCTCATGTCGAGTTTAGCTAAGCTCTTGTTTGTAGCTAACATGTCAGCAAAAGCAACTGCACCTTCTGATCCAATTGGATTACCCCCCAGCCACAAGGTGTGTAGTTGGGTAGTTGTGTTTTCTTCTAGTGCCTTTGCTAGGTGGACAGAATCACTACTCTGAATATCGCAATACCCAATGTACAACTCCTTCAACCTGGTGTTCACCCTCAGCACTGAAGCAAGGTGGAGTGTGTTCTCTGAACTGAAGTTTGAGTTACTCATGTTCAGTGTCTCAAGAGAGGTATTGTGAGAAAGACCATCAACAATCAACTGAACGCTATCAGGTGATAAGTCACAATTCAACAGTTCGCCATCACAAATAACAAGCACTTCTATGTACTTGGAGCTAGCCAGTAACTCACTCAAGGCCTTGCAGTCCTCAAAACCAATATCAGTCTCTCTCAAGTTCAGTTCTCTGATGCTACTAAACTTAGTGAGAGATTTGATGAGATTCACTGCATCTCCTCTGCCAATGTCGAAGTTGTGACTAAGGTTCAGGTATTCAAGGTGTTGTAGCAAGTCAGTGTGTTTGGACAACAGGTTGCAGGTTTCTGATGTGAAGTAACAAAATATCAAACTAAGATGTGTCAGGTTGTCAAACACTGACAGTTGTGGCATGTTATCTACTAACAAATGAGCAACAGCTGGGTCAGGCTCATCTTCATAACTCAAGCACATCTCCTTGATCTTCCCTGTTGATGACAACTGACACTGGCCCTGCTGGAGGTTTAATGCTCTCAGAAATAGTTCAACTGATTCCAGCTCACAGTCCTGCAACTCAAGCTTCCACTCACAACTGCTGTGAGCAATGCAATGCCCCAGAACATACCAATCAAATGGCAGTTTACTATAACAGGCAAAGCTCACACAGCCAGAACCAAGGACACTGGTGATTGCTGAAGAATCTTGAGACTCAAAGAGCCAGTGCAGGATTTCAAGTCTAATGTAGTGTTCATAAGTTGCAAACCCTCTCACGACATCCCACAAGTCTCTTCCTAATTCACTGAGACCTGCTAGAAATCTCACTACTACTTCCAACTTCTTGTGTTCTCTCATGAATGCTACCTGCTCGTCCCTGCTTTGCCGGGAAATGTGGTAGGCTGCTAAATACTCTTGGATGGTTAAGTGAAGGAAGTTATACGAAACAGAAGCTCCCCTGTCCACATACAGCTCTGGACAGGTCTGCATCAATCCTAGGGGGTCAAAGTCACTGCGAAGATCTTGGAAGATAAGCTCAGTCTTGGCACTCATGATTCCCGTGTGTGCTATTTTACAAATCTCACAAAACTGATCACTCACAGGTTGAGGAAGATCTTTGAAACTGTTGATATTTGTACATGTATCCTTGTACTCCTCTTTATCTTTCAAATAGCGGAGCAGTAGGGTTCTAATCAGGGATGAGTAAAGCTGGGTCATGGTTTTGGGAACAACTGCACCACTTGACTTACAAGACTCATAAACATGAGTCACTATAGCTGAGTTGAGTGGTACATACATCATGCTGTGGATGTGTGGATAGTGGGTGAGGTATTCATTGAAATCTGATTGTGACGGCTCATCTGAGAAAGCACATTGAATGTACTCATCTATCTCCTTCTTACCAAAGCCTACTATCTCAATTCTGCGGGAATGATTACCTTTACAACGTTCACGAAGCTCTCCACTAGCACTGGGTCTGGTGGTCAAGATCACAGTGGCCCTGGGAAGTTCTTGTCCTGTAAACAACCGAACAAAAATGGAATCCATTGTTCGCTTTGAGGCAGGAGCCTCATCAAATCCCTCAAGGATCAGTAAAAGCCTGTGACCACCAGATAAGACAATGTCATGAACAATTTCAGACTGCAGCTCAGGAAGGGGATGGTAAAACAATTCAGAAACACTCTTGGCTTCCTGCACTCTCTTATCTCGAAATTTGAACAGGACAACTAGGGAATACTTTTTAAAAAGCTGGTGCTGGCCCCACTTCTGACACACCTCCCATGCAAATGTAGATTTGCCGATGCCTGGGGCACCTTCAATTAAAAGTTGGGTTACCCGGTATTTTGCTTGTTTGTTTTTCTTATCGTCATACACATAGTTTGGTTTGAGTATATTCTTCATCTTAATAGGAGCCTTCAATTCCAAAATATCATCAATGGAACCATGAATTGTTTGTTGTCTGAATTTTACCAGTTCTTTCCTGTTAGCATACTCATTACTGATCACCGCTAACTTCACATACTTTCTGGCATCTAAATGTGGCCACTTTGCGGAAGTTAGCTCATGTTCTGTGTAGCATGCTCGAAGAAAATCTGCATACTTTTCAAGAGGGGTATCAGGAACAAGAGACATACTGTTTTCCTCACGCACACATTTACGCTTCGTTGCTGGTGTACTTAGTTCCTCACCACCATCTCTTGATTTAACTGACCCACCTCCTCCATGTGCACCTGAGGTTGCGCTCAAGAGTCCTCCTGTGGGGGAAGAGAGAGGAGGAATTTGTTATGTATGACTTGAGGGTCATGGTAGCATGGTTCATAATCTCACTGGTTCGATGTTCACTCAAGATGTTTCGATGATTCTTGCCTGATGAAGGTGATCACAGCATCATCAAAACATTGCAATAAAATTTTGAGCAGTGCATGTCGGATTATCGAACTTATGAGGAAGGAGGAAGTCTGGAGTAATGTGGTGTGGCTTTGTACTTTCCACTCAGTTTAGCATGACAACTGGCAACAAAATGTTTTCTTGAGCATGTGTACACTGTAAAAAATTGGAGGTTGATTTAACCCAGAAAAGGTCATCTCAATTGCAGTCTGGATTCATCTAGGTCCAGGCAGTGGCTCACCCACTTTTGCCAGGGTTTAGGCTTGTCCAGTGCAGGTTTCTAGCAAACAATGAATTGGGTTGCAAATGAAATTCAATTTGTTATTGCATGTTTGTGTCAAAAGGGGGTGGAACTCTCACTATATTCACGTATTATTGGATTGGCTCTGAAAAATATTCATGCACTATTGGCTAACCTTTGGGCAGTATTTACGTGCTTTTATGCAAGTATTCATGCCATATTGGAACTTTGAGTACACAAACACTGTAACCCTACACTGTGGTAAAAGTGGGAGGTGGTATAGATCCTGCAACTGAGGTAACCCATTTTAAACTGAATGATGAATCCAGACTGCAACTGAGATGACCTTTTCTGGGTTAAATCAACCTCCAATTTTTTACAGTGTACGAGTACAAATTAACTGATCATTTTAGTCATTTTGCTCATGATAGACCAACTCCAAGAATATGGGATCATAGGTTGTCCAGCTGACAAGATATAGCCTCATTCCCAGGTTCTTCCTACGCACGAACAAAAAGGATTGAAACAACACATAGGGATGGATCCAGAAAATGATGAACATGTGCTCTAGCTGCCTGCTAGGAGTACATGTACATATATACCCCCACGCTCCCTTCTCCCCCATCCCCAAGGTGAACTTGCCTAATTCTGAGGCTATCAAAACACAGTTCTTCTAGCTTTATCTACTGTTTTTATGACTGTTACTCCTTTCTAGCCCATAGCACGGATGACTGTTAATTATCAGCCTTGCAAACTTTGTTTCAGAAATTACGATTGGGAGGAAAGAGGGGATTACAGGTGATTTACATATTCACATACCTTGCATACTTTTCAACAGTGGCCGCATTGAAGGATCTTCATTCAAAGCCGAAAAAAAACCACTAAACGTGCTTGGGTCAGTTTGTATCTTTCCTAAAACAGCACTCAACAAAGTGTTCGTGTTTTGAAGTGTAGTAAAAGTTGGCATAGTCACACGCTGCAACAGTGCATAGTCAATGATGCTTCTAGAAAACAGCCGGGTGGCCAGAAGGAGAGGGTCTGATATAGCAGTCACTAATCTGTCATAGTGCTCTCTGAAGACTCGATATTCTGGAGTTTCTTGAGGTTGTGAGTTAGTCGCCATGATTCACAGGGGGATGATTTTCATCCTCTGACAGAGGCTAGATGAACATGGTGAACATCAGCATCAGTTTGTATCCCAACGTACAGAACTTTGAGTAAGGTAAGGGGCCCTAATTTGGGACACTTTTTTCAGCTTTTGCTTACCAATTAACGGCACGTCGCTAGGTAAGTAGCACAATGGACCTGCTGTGTATACTTCAGGCATCGTACTTTTTGCATTCCAAGTTTGAAGTCCAAAGTCCGCACGATACCCGAGAACGGAGCGACTTTGTTCACGTGGTTCACATAGCAAAATTTGGGGGGGTGGTGCCTAATTCGGGACACTTCCATAAATTGACTGATTCCTCACTGGACTGCCTGTTCTGAGGTCTAGAGGGGTTTAAAAACATTTTGTAGCACTCATGGAAGGTTTTGAAGAAGCATTAAAGTATATAAATGTGTATAAAATAAATTCTACTGGAATCCAGTAAGAATGGTTAAAACTATGCATAAGTATGCATGTTGAAGCCCCAAAGCCTGCTGAGGAAGCAACTGACATTATCATACAATGATTTTCTGCACTCCTTCACCAAGCACTGCACCGACAGCAAGTCTACCTGCTCCAAATTTAGCATATTTCTTTGCTACATGCAGATAGACAGTAGTATTGGGTACGCCAAACCACTCTCCTGCCAACCTAGGGCTCAACTGCTTGGTTTCCACAGCTTTCTGGGACACTGCTGCTCTTTGCTGTTTTGCCTGTCAGTCTACACGCAGACCTCAGCCTTCTCATATAGTTTATTCTACCTCCAAAATCAGATTAATAATTACAAGCAGACAACTAAAAGTACAGTTTGTGTAAACTATGATTACACAACAGGTTGCAATACAGCTGTAATTCAGTTTTGCGGCAAAAAGTCCGCGAAATTCCCGGGGAAATCCTGGCACATTACTGAACAGTTTACGATTTTGCTCAGCCATAACTTGCTTTGTACTGCTAGTAGCACTTAGTTATACCATAGATAGTAGAGTGACTATCTATGGTTATACGAATAGCGTGCAGTCAAAGTGATAACGAACGTGTACAGAAATTTACGGAGTTCTTCGACTTTCCGCCCCTATTTGTACAAATAATTGAAAATCACTCACCGCTGAAAGCAGTCTCGAGGGCACTCGCAAAAGCGCTCGTATCTCGGAAAGTTTAATAGGTATGAAAATTGGACCTTTTGTAAGCTATATTAAATGGCTAGGAGAGATAGGCAGCGTTGGCTGCGTGTTCATGGCGTGTTCTGTACCGTTTGTACGTTTGATCCCGCGAGGCCATTTATTCCAAAACGGTACGCTTCATATTTCCCGTGGAATTTGAGCTTTTTTCTTCTAGCTCGAGTATGTTATACTGCTGATTGTAATGTACTCACGCTGCGACGATCGTCTTGTAGCTCCACTTTGCCCCTATTTGTACAGCAAACCAAAGATGGCCCATATCTGAACCTGAATCTTGCGAGCAAGCGCTACCTCTACCACCATACGAAGCACCCAGCAGAAATAAAAGCACCATGAACTTACAACAGACAGATCTCTCAACACGTCACATAAGTATCGTCTCGATTAAGCTTGCTAACTGGGAGATGCAGTGTTTGAAAGTTCACCGTGCGTTGAGCTCATTACTTATTCATACCAGGTTTGATGACGTCACGCGGTCACGCGGGTGGAATAAATTTCGAGGTCTGCGTGTAGACTGTGTACTGACTCGATAGCCTTGGTTGCTATTTCACCGGTTAGATATGCGATATTTGCGCGAAAAGCCCTCCAAATTGTTTAACACAGCTAATTATTACGTAATTTTTATGTAATAGGTGGAGCCAGCGTTCCGAAAATCGATGCGAAGCTGCTGTAGGAGATACTCTACACTTGTACCATAGATACTATACACTTCCGTGGATGTGAAACGTTTCCGCCCACTATGAGAATGTGTGATACAATCATTGCAGCGGTAGTAAAACGGAGAGTAAACGGATTTCCGTGTCATTTTACCTCAGTTGAGCGGTGTGGCAGCAGCTGGAACAGAGAAT
The DNA here is from genome assembly GCA_949130485.1 of Agelas oroides. Taxonomy (NCBI): domain Eukaryota; kingdom Metazoa; phylum Porifera; class Demospongiae; order Agelasida; family Agelasidae; genus Agelas; species Agelas oroides. Next base: position 1,409,371 of record OX422193.1, on the reverse strand, counting down.
AGAATGGACAAGGTACATACTCTACAGCTAGAAGGTTACAGGAAGTTTCATTTCATGCTGATTCGTGCTCATGCTGCTCCGTGTGGAGAATGCAGCTACTATGTAGACGCGACACGGTAATATCATACGCGAATCATGCGAGTTTTCACCCTGTTTTTTAACTTGTACACGACACTTTCAATGGAACACTTATACTTTTTCCCAGTGTACGTTCTAGTACAGTACACAGTTGTAACAGTCACTTGGTCTATAGACAGCTACGTCCGGAGATAATTTGTCACAAAGTAAGTATCCTGAAATTTTGATCTTTCCTGATTCTTGGGAAAACAAAAAGTGTCACAGCATTATCAGTACTTTATCCCAGTAGACGGACCTACATTACATTTGTATCAAGCCAACATCTGGTTCGAAGCAAAACATCTCCAGAGATAATCAGTCACACAAAGATGTAGTACAGTGCTCCAACGGATGCGAGGGTGAATACGTTGAGTTAGAAGCGAACTGTAGACTTCCTGTAACCTTGAATCTGTAGAGTATGTACTTAGTGATCCTCTGAAATAGTATGTAGACCGCTATCACAGCGCTCGCGTGTCCCAAGACTGAAAGAGTGTCGCGCATACACGACAATTTTGGCCGCTCTGCCACGGTCTGGCGCTGCAGCGACTGTATCATTAAATCTCCGTAAACTATCCGTAAACGCATGTCGTTTCACATCCACGGAAGTGTATAGTATCTATGCTTGTACTAAACATTGTTCAACTACAGCTGAGAGCCGCCTGGAAAAACGGTGAGAAATTGGAAGTGTCCCGAATTAGGACCCGTCCCAAATTAGGGCCCCTTACCTTAATACCTCTTAAAGTACTATAATAGTGCTCAGACTCACCATCTGCGCCTATAAATATAAATCTTGTAGCTAGCTCATAGTAGTCTCGTCTGGGCACGAGACTAAGCCATAGCTCTACTATATTATTTGCAGGCCTGCATGCACGGGAACAAGGACACTTTTCCGATGCAACGACGGGTAAGCATAGTACACTATGATCATGCACAAGAAATACAGGTATAAAGTAGTTACCAAAATTGAAAATAAGGCCTTACCGGGCATACCTAATTTCCGGGACGGGACGGGATGGGACGGGACGATTCCGGAAAATGCGCGTACCTAATTTCCGGGACGACGGGACGATCACGGAAATTCTGACTTGCCTAAATCCCGGGATCACGTAAATTGCCGAGTGCCTAATTCCCGGGACGCGATAGTGAACAACAGCGAACTGCTGTTTATAGCTACGTAGTACTAGCCAGGTCACGAACGATGCTTGGGCACAGCATGTGCACACTGTATGTGAGCGCAGAAGCGGATCAGAGGAAGCATGCTCCCCCAGGTAAACTTTCTGTTATAGCTTCTCAGGTCGGTCCTAAAGTATTTGTAGGGGGTTGGCATTGCCAGTGACCACAAGCCCGCGAATGGTGAGTTGAAGAGGGAGTAGGAGGCTCTGCATTAGATACAGATAGCTACCCTACGACGTTCGATTCTTTAGTCTTTTTTTTTTTTTTTTGCGCCCGATTCGCGCTGGACCAGTCGCAGGTAATTGACTACGGCGGGCACTTTAAATGTTCCATAGGGCCCTTGCCCTGCTAGGCCCTGCCTTAGATACGCCACTGCTAACCTTGGCAGCAGTTTGTTGTTGTTCACCGTCGCGTCCCGGGAATTAGGCACTCGGCAATTTACGTGATCCCGGGATTTAGGCAAGTCAGAATTTCCGTGATCGTCCCGTCGTCCCGGAAATTAGGTACGCGCATTTTCCGGAATCGTCCCGTCCCGTCACGTCCCGTCCCGGAAATTAGGCATGCCCGCCTTACCAGGCCACACTTTTCTTGCGCGCCAAAATTAATAAATGTCACGTGATTGATGCAGCCCCACCCACTTGCAAGCCAAGACACTGCTATATAGCAACATGCATCATATGATGCATGCTGACTGTATAGTTAGTATATGTGCAAAGGTATCAAAAGCAATAATTATGAAAAAACATAGCAAAAATGAACAGAGAAATATGAAGGCTAAAACAGTCAGGCTAGCAGCACTCTTTGCAGCACTAGGGATAGTACTGTTACTGGTGTCCATCAGACACTGCAAGACAGCTGCTGCTGTAGAGTGGTCCCTCCAAATGAAAACTTCCTCTTCTTCTTTCTCCTTGACAGCTTCTTTGTTCAACTGTAGGGTGTAGGAAGATGTGGGACATGGTGCACGCATGCGTGTGATGTGTGTGTGTGTGTGTGTGTGTGTACATGTGTGTGTGTGTCACTCCCATATCACAATGAACAATACTTTGGTTGTCACTGATTATCTCTGAATTAATATAGATGTAGTGTAGTGTTAGTTACTTGTTTGAAGCTGAAAAAAAAACAAAACACAATTTTGAATATATAGCCTGACCATTCACATCCGTGGTTCAGAAAGGGAAGGAGAAAGGATCAATGGGTGAAGGCAGGAGAAAAGATGAAAGGAATGCAAGGATGCAAGGAGGGAGATATACAACTACAATATAGACAACAATTAACAAAGGTGGAAAGGAGGGAGGGGTTATGGACAGTAACACTTGGCAACAACGAAATGACTTGTTGTGCCAGAGAGGAAGAGGGGGAGTAGAAGAAAGGGGATGAAGGAGCTTGAGAGAAAGGTGAGGGAACATAAAGCGGAGAGAGAAAGGAAGGATGGAGGAAGGTGAAGGGTGGAGGGAGGTGGCACACATCATGGCCAACCTACATGCCATTGTGGTGAACAGCTTTGTCTTTTGAACCACTCCTCTTTCTCACTGTGCAGTGTCTCTCTGTGGGACTCTTCCAGCATGGCTGAAGGGGAGACAGTGGTAGCCAGGTTGTGGTCTGAGAGACTGCAGAGAGTTGAGCAGTTGTGAGTGCTTTGTGATTGAGGGCAGACATTTGTCTGGGAAAGAAACCAAAATGAGGAAGGTGGAGCTACATGAAATCGTAATTCAACTTTACATAATTATGCTGTTCTGATGTTTTCACAGAACATAAACAATGGAAGGGCTAACTCGTCAGACTTGAACACACCCACTAGCCTCGTACCCAGCCTGCATGGGAGGAGAGAAATGTTTCTCTCCTCCCATGCGGCCTGGGTACGAGGCTACACACCCACCAGACCTGAACACATCCATGCACATAAACTTACCACTAACAAAGAATTAATGTATGCATTATGCTTCACACTTACCCAGCAATTTTGGAGGTGGGGAGTGGGAGGGGGGAAGACACAGGCTTCTCTCCATGTCTGGGAACCCTTGTGGCTGTAAGTGTGTGTGTGATGTTTGTCTTCCATGTCAGCCAGTCGTGCTTCAGGATCTGCTCCTGGGAAGGGAGGAATGATAGGATGGGAGGGAGGAAGGGAGCCTCGGGGAGGGAAGGAGAAAGGGAGAGAGGGTGGCAGGTAAAGGAAGTAGAGAAAGTGAAGGAGGGAAAACACGAGCCACCTGAGAGAATTGAACTACCGACCTTCAGAACAATTCTCTTACCACTAAGCTACATACCGTAAGCTCCCGAAAATATGCCCCCTTCGAGCTAATGCCCTCCCCCGTCTTTAATCCCCAATTTCTTACATACATGTAGGTATTTTCCCCTCGTTTAAATGCCCCGTAGCGAGCATCATCCAGATTTGGGCATGTTTGTAGTGACCTTTAGTTTAGCTCCGTCATCGAGTGTGTTCGTAAACACGTACACACGAAATCACTATAGCCACGTTTGCTGGCTACCCGCCAAGGTTTTCATTGCTCCCAATACGTACTTACATGAGGTCGTCCCCTGTCACTACTGGCGATGCAAGTTGCTTCGATGCCTCCCAGTTTAGTATTAACACAAGCGCTGCTGATTTCCCATAGTACATGTTCAGCGAAGCTTCAATTCTTCTAGAAAGCCACAGGAGTCATCATGATTGTCGACCTGGTGCATAACATCACGAGGAAGCGTGTGGGGTGGGGGGGCTTATGCACGAGACTAATTGAATATTCAAGCAAATGCCCCCTCCCCACTTTTGCTTCAAAGTAGTGTGCAAAAACTGGGAGCATATTTTGGGAGCTTACGGTAGATGAACACTTACATGTACTTACACTCTACACTCACACACACAAACATATGCGTATGCACCTACACACACATGTACATACACACACCTCATTCACACCTTTCAGCAGCCATTAGGGTAGCTCCTCCTCAGAAATAAGTGAGACTCAGATCCAGTGCTTCACGACTTGCACACTCCATGTTAATCTGCTGTAAGAAAAATCAGTCCCAAGTCAGTTCATCTACACATTGTCACATGGGAGGTGCACGTTATGCTTGTACAATTTTGAGCATTATCAGTAGCTACCAGTACAGGAGCACCATGCATGAGAAAAGGAGCACAGAACATACCAATTTAATGGAAACTATATAAGTGGGCAGTGTCTTGCACCTGCATTGACTGGTATCTTTAGTAGTAGCGGCAATGCTGCATCGTTCTCAGGAGGAATAAAGTTGAAGGCACCAGCAGCAAGTGAACTCAGCCAAAACCATAAGGTGAATTTGAACCTAGACGGTATGCCTGGAGAATCGATCCCAAGCTCTTTGTGGTCTTGTTCCCAGATCTCATCCACACTTACAAGTGTAATGAGTGGCCCTGTGAACATAATGGGTAGTTGACGGAGGATACATGTGTGAGGAAAAATGGGAAAGTACAGAAGAGCACAATCAGTTTGAGCATAATGTACAGATGCCTGATTGTCATCATAAGAGTACATGTAACTGTAATAAGGTTTAACCATTACATCTTGCACTCCAATAAGTCCCACACTAGGGCTGGAACGGATCCACTAAACAGCTATCCGGATAACCTATAAGCTAAATGAGTAAAACATCCGGTTCTTCGTGATTACATACTCAATGGCATGGTTTACATAAGAGCAGAAAGGTCACAATTAACAGTTTACACAACTGAAGGTGGGGCCTCGAAAGTTCGGTTCGATGTAGTTTAACAACTGGCGAAAGCCGTCTCCCTTGACCACACTAGTAAGTCACGGGCTACCATCTCAGCTATCAGCTCAGTGATCCGAGTGGCAAGAGCAGGAGAGTATCTTCGAGCAGCAGTGAACGTCGACATCAGCGGCTGCTTGGCGTCAGCTTTGCCGAAACATTTTTTAGCTTCGTCTACGTGCTTCGCTCTGAGATGTTTCTGCAAGTTCGTAGTTCCTCCGCCATCAGCCAAGTCTTTCTTACGAACGTTGCAAGTTATTTTGCCGTCCTCCTTCTAAATAGTCCCAGACAGGACTAGTTCGCCTTCTTTTGCGATCGCTCATGATCACACGTGCAAGTTCCGGATACTAATATTGAATCCGGATATTTAGTGTAGCAGATAATTAACCGGATAATCAGGTATCCGTTCCAGCCCTATCCCACACCATACAACGCTATATAGTGCACAGTTACAAGTCCCACACCAGTACAACACTATGACATTGTGCATTCCATTAAGCCCCTCCCCATACATCACTATATCATGCACTCCACCCCATTACAACACTATGACATTGTGCATTCCATTCAGCCCCTCCCCATACATCACTATATCATGCACTCCACCCCATTACAACACTATGACATTCTGCACTACCATAAGCCCCATCTCTTACAGAAAATGTCTCCAGCTCTTCCTCATTCCTGGCAATCACGTTGTTAGGCTGCTCATCTTCGCGAACTTCCTCCTCATCATCGTCATTATACCCTCCTCTTCTAGTATGGCCTCAAGAAAAGCTTTCCACTCACTGCCTCTCGACCTCTGGTTGAACATGCCTGGCTAGATCACTTTCTTGTCCATGTTCAGCTTGTCCTGTGGCTAGAATCTCCTCCACACTTTTCACAGTACAGTCGTAATACTTGTCTGACTGATGTGGTGGGCCCTGTCCTGAGCTTGGATGTCCTGCAGGACACATAAGGAGTGGGGTGTGTTTGTAGGTCAAACTTCTATGTAGGGATGAGGAATAGTTCAATATTAACAGATTACAACCACAATAATGAATATTGCAAATGCCTTAATTATTGGCAAATGCCTGTGCACCTAAATGGCTGGGACTGTCCCAGGATGGGAAAATTCACAAATCACCCCTAGGACAAGGTTAGAAGGTATAGCTAAACAACTACATGTATGAATGTGTAGAACACAGACATGCACACAGCACATGCACACACGTACATCACCATATTGTCCCAGGTAAGCGCCCATGGGCACTCACAACTCAAGCATCAAAATTTGAGGGTGGGGCGGTTGCATATAGAGATGCTTGAATGCTTGAACTGTCCCTGTACCCCGGATGTGAAGTTAGCTGCCAGGGGTTATCGAATCAACCTGCATCATGCTTTGTCGAGGCCAGCCCGATGGCAGAGAAAGCAGTATCGTGCTAGAAAGTGGACCTACCCGTAGCCTTGTTCCCAAGCTTCTGCAACTTTCATACACAGTACGTGAATTTTGTGCTGCAAGCGAGGAACGCTGCGAACGAGGCTACAGACGGGTGTGTACGAAACTTTGGTGCTGGATGTCATGGTGCCAGAATGATTGCAGCCATGTACGTGAGCTCAGCAGACCTACTTTCGATTCTCTGTGCAAGAATTTAGCATGGTGGGCGGTTACACGGAGGACGTCAAAAAAACCACAAAACTGTCAAAATTAGGGGGTGGGCACTTGCCTGGGACAATACGGTATATTAACACAAAAAATACACACAAAAAGACGAACATATGTAGCTATATATGTGCGTGCGCGCACACACACACACACACACACACACACACACACACACACACACACACACACACACACACACACACACACAGAAACACACATGCACAGACACACAAAAACATACACATACGTATGTACATATACTCTTGCACACATACCCCCTTACACAATAAATTGTTTTCACTTCTTGCGATCAGTTATGTAGCAGTCCACTACTCAGCATAAATTCCACACATGCATCCACCACATCTGTTCATCTGGGGAGGAGAGCACCGCACGGACGAGGTTCATCTGGGGAGGAGAGCACCACGTGGACAAGGTTCATCCGGGGAGGAGAGCACCACGTGGATGAGGTTCATCTGGGGAGGAGAGCACCACGTGGACGAGGTTCATCTGGGGAGGAGAGCACCACGTGGACGAGGTTCATCTGGGGAGGAGAGCACCACGTGGACGAGGTTCATCCGGGGAGGAGAGCACCACGTGGATGAGGTTCATCCGGGGAGGAGAGCACCACGTGGACAAGGTTCATCTGGGGAGGAGAGCACCACATGGACGAGGTTCATCTGGGGAGGAGAGCACCACATGGACGAGGCTCATCTGGGGAGGAGAGCGCCACACGGACGAGGTTCATCTGGGGAGGAGAGCACCACATGGACGAGGTTCATCTGGGGAGGAGAGCACCACACGGACAAGGTTCATCTTGCAAGGAGACCACCACGTGGACGAGGTTCATTTGGGGAGGAGAGCACCACGCGGAGGAGGTTCATCTGGGGAGGAGAGCACCATGTGGACGAGGTTCGTCTGGGGAGGAGAGCACCACGTGGACGAGGTTCGTCTGGGGAGGAGAGCACCACATGGACGAGGTTCACCTGGGGAGGAGAGCACCACGTGGACGAGGTTCATCTGGGGAGGAGAGCACCACATGGACGAGGTTCATCTGGGGAGGAGAGCACCACGTGGACGAGGTTCATCTGGGAGGAGAGCACCAGTGGACGAGGTTCATCTGGGGAGGAGAGCACCACATGGACGAGGTTCATCTGGGGAGGAGAGCACCACGTGGACGAGGTTCATCTGGGGAGGAGAGTACCACACGGACGAGGTTCATCTTGGGAGGAGAGCACCACATGGACGAGGTTCATCTGGGGAGGAGAGTACCACACGGATGAGGTTCATCTGGGGAGGAGAGCATCACATGGACGAGGTTCATTAGTCTGTGTGGTGATGGTGTGCTGTGAAGTTAGTTTGGTTCTCCCTTGTGTTTGTGTGGTGATGATGTGCTGTGAAGTTAGTTTGGTTCTTCCTTGTGTTTGTGTGGTGATGTTGTGCTGTGAAGTTAGTTCGGTTCCCCCTTGTGTTTGTGTGGTGATGATGTGCTGTGAAGTTAGTTTGGTTCTCCCTTGTGTTTGTGTGGTGATGATGTGCTGTGAAGTTAGTTTGGTTCTTCCTTGTGTTTGTGTGGTGATGTTGTGCTGTGAAGTTAGTTTGGTTCTCCCTTGTGTTTGTGTGGTTATGTTGTGCTGTGAAGTTAGGCTGGTTCTCCCTTGTGTTTGTGTGGTGATGATGTGCTGTGAAGTTAGTTTGGTTCCCCCTTGTGTTTGTGTGGTGATGATGTGCTGTGAAGTTAGTTTGGTTCTCCCTTGTGTTTGTGTGGTGATGATGTGCTGTGAAGTTAGTTTGGTTCTCCCTTGTGTTTGTGTGGTGAAGTATGTGCTGTGAAGTTAGTTTGGTTCTCCCTTGTGTTTGTGTGGTGATGTTGTGCTGTGAAGTTAGTTTGGTTCTCCCTTGTGTTTGTGTGGTGATGATGTGCTGTGAAGTTAGTTTGGTTCCCCCTTGTGTTTGTGTGGTGATGATGTGCTGTGAAGTTAGTTTGGTTCCCCCTTGTGTTTGTGTGGTGATGATGTGCTGTGAAGTTAGTTTGGTTCTCTCCCTTGTGTTTGTGTGGTGATGATGTGCTGTGAAGTTAGTTTGGTTCTCCCTTGTGTTTGTGTGGTGATGATGTGCTGTGAAGTTAGTTTGGTTCTTCCTTGTGTTTGTGTGGTGATGATGTGCTGTGAAGTTAGTTTGGTTCTCTCCCTTGTGTTTGTGTGGTGATGATGTGCTGTGAAGTTAGTTTGGTTCTTCCTTGTGTTTGTGTGGTGATGGTGTGCTGTGAAGTTAGTTTGGTTCTCCCTTGTGTTTGTGTGGTGATGATGTGCTGTGAAGTTAGTTTGGTTCTCCCTTGTGTTTGTGTGGTGATGATGTGCTGTGAAGTTAGTTTGGTTCTCCCTTGTGTTTGTGTGGTGATGATGTGCTGTGAAGTTAGTTTGGTTCTCCCTTGTGTTTGTGTGGTGATGATGTGCTGTGAAGTTAGGTTGGTTCTCCCTTGTGTTTGTGTGGTGATGATGTGCCACTTACAAACACACACTTCTTGTCTTGCTCACTTGCAACCAAACAATACTTGCAATTACAAAATAAAATTGAGGCAAATTACATGACCACAACAATCTCATTGTGGGTTACGTTGGGGTCATAAAGAGACGTTTCAGTGTACAGCTTCTATTGTTGTCATGGAAACCAACAGGAGAGTGTTTGTGTGGTGATTATGTGGTACGTGAGTCAAACTTAAGGAGAAGTTACTAAGGAAAGACACGATCTCGTAGTGTTTTGTCTAGTGTAGAAAACGAGGGTGGTTTGCATTTCTCTGAAAGCCCGAGTTCCTCCAGTGTTGTATTGTGTTTCAGACTCTCAATCAGTTCTAAGGCACCCTCAACACCAACACTGTCATCACGGAGGTTTAGTGTCTTTAGACACTGATTCTTCTTAAGCATACTAGCAAAAGCAACTGCACCTTCTGATCCAATTGGATTGCCACTAATGTCAAACTCTCTCACAGTGGAATTCTTTTCCATTGCCTTTGCCAGACACACAGCACCTTCTTCCTGAACACTGCATCGACCCATGTCAAGTTTAGCTAAGCTCTTGTTTGTAGCTAACATACTAGCAAAACCAACTGCACCTTCTGAACCAATTGAATTACCCTCCAGCCACAAGGTTTGTAGTTGGGTAGTGGTGTTTTCTTCTAGTGCCTTTGCTAGGTGGACAGAATCACTACTCTGAATATTGCAATACTCAATGTCCAACTCCTTCAACCTGGTGTTTGCTCTCAGCACAGAAGCAAGCTTAAATACATTCTCTGAACTGAAGTTTGAGAAACTCGTGTACAATTTCTCAAGAGAGGTATTGTGAGAAAGACCATCAACAATCAACTGAACGCTATCAGGTGATAAGTCATGAATCGGTTCGTCATCACAAATAACAAGAACTTCTATGCACTTGGAGCTAGCCAGCAACTCACTCAAAGCCTTGCAGTCCTCAAAACCAATACAAGTGTCATTCAAGTTCAGTTCTCTGATGGTACTAAACTTAGTAAGAGATGTGATGAGATTCACTGCACCTCCTCTGCCAATTTCGTAGCTGCCATTAAGGTTCAGGTACTCAAGGTGTTGCAGGTTGCATTTAGACAAGAGGTTGCAGGTTTCTGATGTAAGGTCACACCACTCCAAATCAAGATGAGTGAGGTTGTCAAACACTGACAGTTGTGGCATGTTATCTACTAACAAATGGACAATAGCTGGGTCAGGGTCACCCTCATTCCTCAACCACATCATCTCCTTGATCTTCCCTGTTGATGACAACTGACACTGGTCCTGCTGGAGGTTTAATGCTCTCAGAAATAGTTCAACTGATTCCAGCTTACAGTCCTGCAACTCAAGCTTCCAGTCACAACTGCTGTGGGTAATGCAATACCCCAGAACATACCAATCAAATGGCGGTTCACTATAACAGGCAAAGCTCACACAGCCAGAACCAAGGACACTGGTGATTGCTGAAGAATCTTGAGACTCAAAGAGCAAGTGCAAGATTTCAAGTCTAATAGAGTTATCATCAAATGCACACTCTCGCACAACATCCCACAAGTCTCTTCCTAATTCACTGAGGCCTGCTAGAAATCTCACTACTACTTCCAACTTCTTGAATGGTACCCACAACTTCTCACTTTCAAGATGTTCTCTCATGAATGCTACCTGCTCATCCCTGCTTTGCTGGGAAATGTGGTAGGCTGCGAAATACTCTTGGATGGTTAAGTGAAGGAAGTTATACGAAACAGAAGCTCTCCTGTCCACATACAGCTCTGGACAGCTCTGCATCAGTCCCAGGGGGTCAAAGTCACTGTGAAGATCTTGGAAGATAAGCTCAGTCTCGGCACTCATGATTCCCGTGTGTGCTATTTTACAAATCTCAAAAAACTGATCATACACAGGTTGAGGAAGATCTTTGAAACCGTTGATATTTGTACATGTATCCTTGTACTCCTCTTTATCTTTCAAATAGCGGAGCAGTAGGGTTCTAATCAGAGATGAGTAAAGCTGGGTCATGGTTTTGGGAACAACTATGCCACTTGACTTACAAGACTCATAAACATGAGTTACTATAGCTGAGTTGAGGGGCACATACATCATGCTGTGGATGTGGGGATAGAGGGAGAGGTACTCCTTGAAATCTGATCGTGACTGCTCATCTGAGAAAGCACATTGAATGTACTCATCTATCTCCTTCTTGCCAAACCCTACTATCTCAATTCTGCGAGAATTTTTACCTTCACAGAATTGACGAAGCCCTACACTAGCACTGGGTCTGGTGGTCAAGATCACAGTGGCCTTGGGAAGTTCTTGTCCTGTAAACAGCCGAACAAAAATGGAATCCATTGTTTGTTTTGAGGCGGGAGCCTCATCAAATCCCTCAAGGATTAGTAAAAGCCCATATCCTCCAGTTACAGTAATGTAATCAACAAGTTCAGACTGCAACTTGGGGTTGGGATGGTAAAACAGGTCGGAAACACTCTTGGTGTCCTGCATTCTCTTATCTCGAAACTTCAACAGGACCACTAGGGAATACTCATTGAAAAGCTGGTGCTGGCCCCACTTCTGACACACCTCCCATGCAAATGTAGATTTACCCATGCCAGGGGCACCTTCAATGAGAAGCTGGGTTACTGGGTAGTGTTCGCGTTTCTTGTCATCGTACCTGTCATACACACAGTTTGGTTTGAGTATAGCCTTCATTCTAATTGGAGCCTTCCATTCCAAAATATCATCAATGGATCCATGAATTGTTTGTTGCCTAAATCTTTCAAGTTCTTTACTGTTAGCATACTTATTACTGATCACTGCTAGGTTGATGTAGTTCCTAGCATCTAAATGTGGCCACTTTGTGGTATTCTCTTGTTTTACATAACATGATTTAAGGAAATCAGCATACACATCAAGTAGTGTGTTGTACCTCAGTGGGGACAGAACAGAAGGATCATGGGAAGATCGATACACAGGTGACCAAATACTAGATTCATAGACTAAAGGCTGGATGAGCTTGTAGCTGGGTTGCCCCTGAACAGGCACACATTTACGTTTCACTGCTGGGGTACTTTGTTCCTCACCACCATCTCTTGATTCAACTGACCCACCTCCTCCATGTGCACCTGAGGTTGTGCTCAAGAGTCCTCCTATGTGGGAAGAGAAAGGAGGAAGTGTGAGTACTGAGGTGTACTTCCACTCAGTAAAGGAGAAAGTCTGTGCTGAGATCTGGGTTCATGTTTTCAGCATGACAAACAAAGTGTTCACAAACATGTGTATGAATTAAGATAAACCAACAACACTCCACATCAATCTGCATTTGGTCATTAGACATGATTTTAAAATATAGTAGCCTCGTGCCAAGGCCGCATGAAAAAAAGGGGAAAAAATGTAGCCTCGTGCCAAGGCTGCACGAAAAAAAGGGGAAAAAATGTAGCCTCGTTCCCAGGCCTCCCCCGTTTCTACCTTCCGTTTGCGTTCACAATAATACAGGTGGTCTTCCGCTCCCGTGTATTATTGTGAACGCAAATGGAAGGTAGAAACGGGGGAGGCCTGGGAACGAGGCTTAACAAACCACCTGGTATCCACTGTTTGCACACAAGCAGTGGTTATGGTACACTTCCGTAAAACTGTAAGGTTCACGTAGCAAACTCCACATAGATCATATCTGGAGGCAGTCTATAATATAGAGACATGGCTATTTGTTGCTGACCTGATCTGCCTTTCAAAGGCCGAGTCTACAACAATTAGCGGCTAAGTAACATCCAAGCGCACCACCGCTTTCTTCAGTGAGACGATTGGTCTTCTTGGTTAGTTTTTATATACTTCTCTTGTCTGTTTCCGGAGGAGATGGCTTACCTTCACATACTTGCCGCTCCTGTTTAAAAGCGTGGTTGAGCACAAGTTTAATTAATTAAACCCTATAGTACACTTTTGATTACATCACACAGTGCACTGTGCAGAAAAGATAGTCTCTGCGCGCAGTTTCTGCATCAGCAGAAAGGGTGGGACAGGGGGAGGTGGGTGGGGTCACCCGCAGGGTGCTGTGCACATGGCAGCTGCTAGACTTGGCTTTAAAAGAGCCATGGTTGGCACCGAGTTGGCCAATTCCCACCCTGGCTGCACAAACAGGCCTAGAAAACGCTACTCCCACCTTTTAGGCGGTTCATTTCTGGCAGGGGGGGGGGGGGGGGGGGGCGGCTTGGGCCCTGAGCGGGTATTTTCCAGCTGAGAACGCTGACTATTGCATGCTCGTCAATGAGTGGGCATGTTTAAGGTCACGAGTCTACTTATTAAGCCTGAAAGTGCACTTGGGTTCAGTTTTGGAGTCAGAGCTCAGACAGAAATGAAGATATGGTGCATTAAAGGCATGCACTTGCTAAAAGTAGTCTCAAGTGAAAGAAATATAAATTAAGGTACTTTGAGAGCAGGTAATGAAGGAGTGCTACATGGTAAATTGCTGTGGAGCAAAACAGGGAATATACATGTACCCAACTCAAGAGTTATTGCCTAACTCTGAGGGTACCAGAACACATATAATTCTTGTAACCCTATCTACTGTCCATCAGACTGTGATGTTTGTCTCATGACTCTTCCTTAGACTCTGGCAACTAATTGCCCATATCAGCCTCGTAAGACTCGTTTCTTGCCAGTTTGGAAACTCAAAATCAAAAGAGGGTTGATGCCTTCACATATGTATGAAACACTTACTTAGCATACTTTCAGCCAGTGACTGCATTGAAGGGTCTTCTTTCAAAGCTGATAACAACACATGAAATGCACTCGGGTCAGTTTGTATCTTCCCTAAAATGGCAGTCAACAAAGTGCTAGTGTTTTGAAATGTAGTAAAACCTAATGTGTTCACTTGTTGCAACAGTGAGGTATCAATTAGTCTTCTAGTAAAGAGTTGAGTCGCCAGAGAGAGGGGGTTCTGGATGGCGTGAACAAGTCTAGCATAGTGATCTCTGAAGGTACGGTACTCTGGAGTCTCTTGAGGTTGTGAGTTAGTCGCCATGATTCACAGAGAAATAACCAACAGGTTGTAGTTTGCATTAATTCTGACAGAGACTAAACAAACATCAGCATCAGTTTCTAATATCCTCCTAACAACCAGTTGCTGCACCTGAGGAAGTAAAACTTTGAGAAAAATACGCAGCCCCTGCCAAGCGGTTGGCTATAAGTCTTGTCTTTTTGTTGCCTCCTTTGCAGGAGACAGTCAGCTCAAAACGGCTAGCTGGCACACAGTCTAGTAGTATAGTCCTGGGTTAATAATCACGCGATCATGTCTTATGATGTGCTTTAATTAGGACTGCACCAAGATGGCGTTTCTGTTGGACCACAGACATTCTTCGTCTGGCTCTGACCAGAGCTACCACAGCGCCACGGCGGAGGAAGACCACTGGGTGCATTCCAAAAATATTGGAGCGGGAGGATTTGGTGTCGTCAAATTGTTTGTCAACCAGGTTTGCATGATTATTAGCTTTATGAACTTAATTAAGAGGATGCCAATTAAGATGACATCCTGAAATGGGGATCATTTTGAGCTCTAACAGAAAATGCAGCATTTATACCTTTTATACGTCTCAAAGCATAGATAGTAGAAATTTAGTCGGACTCTGCTATCTGTGATGGCTACTACTATCTATGGTCAAACAGTTGCCTTGCAAGCCAGACCTGTCACACCGTGGATGGTCCCCCCCTGAGAAACAGTCCCCCTGGACCGTCTGTAGCAGAATAATTGGTCCCCCTGGACTGAATATTGCAGCCATACTTGGTCCCCCCTTGCCGCGGATGGTCCCACCCTTGGCATGGCGTTCCGAGCGAGTATCGAGCCTGAGAAGTGGCCCAGGAAGGATGTAGCTGTCTATGCAGTCAGCGCTGCTTTGCAGCCTCTGCGGAGCCACACCTTTAAATTCTGCAAGCATTTAAAGGCTTCAAACACAATGACTAGATTTGGCAGTAGGTCGTCCAACTCTTGCTATTTCACCCCAAAACAGCACCAGAAACGATCTGAAATCAAAAATTTCCCTGCGCCCAATTACGCTTCGCCAAATATAGCGATAAAGTGCACACTGAAACCCTCCTTTTCAAAATCCTAGATCTGCCACTGCTATCGACTATTGTCATAGGCCCTCTGCGATAGTTTGTGACATGGAGACAAGGTTTGAACTACTAGAGTAAGCTATCTCGATCCATAGTTGACTGTGTAGACTGTAGTTCACATTTGTGACTTGAAATAGTGAAGTTGAGGGGGGGACCAATTATGGCGAGGGGGGACTGTTTACAGTGCCGTAGATGGTCCTAAGGGGGACCGAGTATTCTGCTATGGATAGTCCGGGGGGACCACTTATAGTATGACAGACCCAACCACCAACCCAGCCTGCATCACTTTAGGTCAGTATCAGAATTGTTGGTTGGTTAATTGTTGGTAGGTGTTTGGGTGCTATGCAGGATTTGAGCGTGACCAATCAGATTACAGTACTTATGTAGGTGGATGAATAGGTACATCTGATAACATTAGGCATGTCCTTTCTTCCCCAAGTATGCATGTCTGTCTCATGCACACTTGCACAACTACACCTCTAGCTCTGTCAATTCTACAGGGTGGACTGGGTGTCAAAGAAAGGACCCAAGGATATCCACATTTTCTGGGGGGAGGATGGTGAGTTGGTGGATGGACGTGTGCACATATTGTACAAACAACGGCTGCAGTAGACAAGACCCTTCAGTGCAATGAATTTATTTATTTAAAGGTCCGTATCCCTCTCTTCCCTTTCTCCTACCCTCCTTCTTCTCTCCCTCTCTCTTGTTCCTCCCTCCTCCCTCTCCCCTTTCCCTCCCTCTCCCTCCCCCTCTCCCTCCCTCTCCCTCCCCCCTCCCTCCCTCTCCCTCCTCCCCCCTTCTCTCCTTCTCTTCCTTCTCCCTCCAGAGTTTAAGCCGGTCTACTCTAGTAAGCTACCCCAGCCACACAGACTATGCAAGTGAGTCACAAGTTTGTGTAAATGAACATGTAAGTCATATACTAATCACAGGATGGTCACTCCCAGAGACACTGTACTGTAGTCACAGTCATTTTGACAGTTCTTTTGGTGCTCGACCATTCACCACACTGCTAACAAGACCTTGACCATTGTTTTCTTGGCATAGTAGCCACACTATCTTCCCTCCTCACTCATTCACACCTCCCTTTCTCTCCCCCTTCCTCCCCTTACCTATCCTCTTTTCTCTCCTTTACATTGATTTCACTCCTTCACACATGCACCTCTACACAGCTCAGAAAGAGAGGGCCGCAGGACTGAACAGAATGTGGAGCAGGCCCGTCCCTCTGATGTGAGTGAAGAGGAGCTGCAGTTGAAACTGGTGCTCCAACTCTCCAAACAACAAGCAGAAGAGGAAGACAATCTGAGGTATGGGCACTTTACATCATACCTCCACATAACGTTGCATTCTCCCCTGCTTCCCTCCAGCTACCCTTCCCCGTTGCATTCTCCCCTGCTTCCCTCCAGCTACCCTTCCCCGTTGCATTCTCCCCTGCTTCCCTCCAGCTACCCTTCCCCGTTGCATTCTCCCCTGCTTCCCTCCAGCCACCCTTCCCCATTGCATACACCTCTTGTATTCTCTTTTTTGAAGGCCACTCCTGGATTTTATCTTGCAGTTACGTGAGAAAGTCTGGGAGTGGCCTGGGAACGAGGCTATGTTTTGTGTTTTTGTGTGTGTGCGCATGTGTGTGCGTGCGCAACCGGTTCCTCCTTGCCATGTCTTAGAATCCAGTATTTTCCCTGTTCGATGAACAACCGTGACCCTAACCTTTCCTCTCCCTTCCTATAGACCTTCTCTCTTCATCCCAGTTGCTGGGGGTGGAAGGACCTCGCCAGTACCATACACAACACAACCCTTACCCACTAACAACCAGCTGTTTAACCCCTTCAGCTATATATCACTTTACATCACAACTTTTACTATTAGGAGAGCACTGTGCGTGATACTATTAATGTGTACATCATTGACTTTCATATGTTATGCCCTTGACAGTGGTGGTATGAATATCATTATTGTACAGCAACCACATGGGCACTTCACTGTCCCCACCATTAGGTTTGGGCTCTTATGTGCTCTTGTCTGAGTCTGGGAATGAGGATATAGTATGTGCCCACTATAATCTGTAGCCTTGTTCCCAGGCCTTCACCACTGTCCAGTTTTTGATCGCTCTGCATACTGCATGCAAGCATTCAAACATGCACTGGGAGCTGGGAAAGGCCTGAGAACAAGGCTAAGGCAGATGAAAACTACCCAGCAGTTATCCTTGTTCCCATGCTGATTATTTTGGCTTGTGAGACTATAACTGGGTGGGGCTGGGCTGCATGCCAATTATTATTGGTAATACTGTATACAAGTGGCATCACTGTAGCTACTTACTACAGTAGTATAAAGCTGTAGGTATTTTTTCAACCAATAATATAACCATGACACCATTCATTCCCAAACTACCAAGACCAGTAGTACACAACCAATTATCTCTTCCATGCATCTGTCTCTAGTCTGTGACTGCTACTAGCCTCGTTCCCTGGCCACTCCTAGATTTTTTATTTATCTCTGGCTTCCACTTGATCATTAACTGCATGCAGGGTCCCACTTCTTTTTCCCCCCATATTGTACAAGCCTGAGCAAACATAGTCTCAATCAACCATGATCATCATATCCAGGCTCTTGCATGACGGTAAGTGCATGCACAGGTATGTACTGCTGACAGGTGTGGGACCTGAGAACAAGACTAGCACAACAGCATCACATGACTGAAGCCCCCACATCTGAACGTTTTGCGCGACCCAGTAACTCTCCTGTTTGCAGACTGGAACTTCATAGCAAGTTTGTATCACGTGACTAAATGAGTAGTCTCATCATCTCGCAGATCTGCACGAGACCGAGACTCCTTTGTTCTCCTAAACACATACACTGCCAGTAGCATGCTGGTTTAATCATGTTCTTTGCCAGCTAGCCAGCCCTGGCCCCTCTACAGACTTCAACCATCTCTTTTATGGTCTTAAAATGAACAAGATGTTACACAGTCAAACAGTTGAGAATTGAAACAAATGGAACCGAGGTGACTGGACATGCTACACAAGTGAAAGTAAATTTGAAGTTCCACAGAAAAGATGTGAAGCTTGATGAATCAAAATGGGTTTGGGGAAGCTGGTTGCATTGCTGAACTAAGATATCTTGTTCCTTCTCCTCCTGGATAGCTTCTATATTTGATGGTTGGAAGAAGGGGATGTAGTGGGTGTATGGGTGGGGAGGGAGGGAGGGAGAAAAATGAGAACACTCCATCACGGTGTCCCAGTACATTTCATTGTGCAGATGACACTCTACTATCTATGATAAAATGTACCAGGCTCTCCTCCTCCTTATCAGGGAGAGCCTGGCACACACACACACACGCGAAATGCATACAAAAATGTGTGTACACTGTACATGCATACACATGCACATCTCACATACACACACACACACACACACACTCACATCTCACACATCTCACACACGCACCTACGCACCTTTATCTTCTCGAGCTTGACAGGTTTCTTGATGATCAGGTATCTGGACTCTACAGTCAACTACCAGAGTTTGACCATCATGTGCGTCAACTTGAGATGGTCCGGCACTCCCACTGGCCAGCTGGACACAGAGAAGAGAGGGTTAACTGAGTGTGTGTAGTATACCCTACCCTCCTGTGCTCACTTTAACCTACACACCCTCCACCCTCCACAACCCTCCTCCCACCCCCCCCCCCCCCCCGTTTGTACATTTCAAGTGAAGTGAGAGTTTAGAGAAAGGACTATGTGACTTTAGGTTGATTGAGCAGGGTACCTCCAGCCCACAACATGCGTGCAGATAGACCAGAGATAGAATTGGCAACATTAGGGTCAGACAAGAGCGCATAAGAACGGGCGGCTAGAGTAAGAGTGTGTAACTCCAATAGAAGCCCGTAGTCCGGGCAAAATTATTGAACTGTTACTAAAAATAGAACACCCGGTACGTGCTTAGCAACAACGGCTTATGTCGACGCGCAGTTGCGCAGTACGTGTTACTATTTTTAGTAACGGTTCAATAATTCCACCCGGTTTCAAATTTACGTAGTTACACGCTCTTACTCTAGCCGCCCGTTCTTATACGCTCTTGGGTGAGATCATGGCCACCACACTAGGGCACATGCACCTGTTCGATGTTCAAAGTGTAGCAGGTTTATTATTATTTTGTGGGGGGGGGGGGGTTATTTATAGGACTCCGGAATATGGAACTAACACTGAAAAATCTGCATAGTACCTATCTTGTACGGATTTGAGTGTTACTTGAATGCACCTAGACGTCTTCACAATCGCCTTCAGATCAATGCCATACACTTTCCTCTTGGATAGTTTTATCATATCTCCTAGGCGTGAGGTGTGACCTGTGTGGACACCACACCCCGTATCTTGGTACAAGTGTCAGTTACTTACAATTGCTACTAATTTGTGCAGATTTTGTGTGTTAGCTTTTTCTTGAGGTATGAATGTTAGTTCCCAGTGAAATTAAGCCATCTCGTACCAATTTCAGCCCTAATATCAGCCTAAACACGTATGGATTTGCGTGATAGTTCCATCACCATATTCCAGGGTCCTTTATCTATACACACACATGTTCGTTCACGTGTAAAGATGCAATAATACAGTGACATAAAATTACATAACACAACACATAATAATACAGGAGCAGACAAGAGATGGAGTACAAGGCAGAGAGAAAAATGGAAGGATGGAGGAAGGTGGTGTAATCTATATACTGCACATACTATGACCAACCTACATGCCATTGTGGTGAACAGCCTTGTCTTTCGAAGCACTCCTCCCTCTCACTGTACGGTGCCCCCCCTGTGAGACTCTTCTAGCATGGCTGAAGGGGAGACAGTGGTAGCTGGGTCGTGGTCTGAGGGACTGCAGAGAGTTGAGCAGTTGTGAGGACTTTGTGTTTGAGGGGAGACGCTTGTCTGGAAGGAAACCAAAATGAGGGAGGTGGAGCTATATGAAAATCATAATCCAAGTTCATATAGTACACTGCTCTGACTGAGAGGTTTTCAGCAGCAAACAGAACACAAACAATTAAAGGACTAACCCACCAGACTTGCACATGACTAAACTGTATGCAAAGGAACTCACACAAGAGGGAAAGGAACTGGCGTGTAAACTTGACACACTCACCAGATTTGAACACACTCACATGAACCTACTACTAACAGGATGTTAGTGTATGCATTATGCCTCACACTTACCCAGCAATCCTGGAAGTGGGAGGGGGGAAGACACATGTTTCTCTAGGGTAGATCAGGGTCCCCTCGTGGTTGTAGGTGGACGTGTTCTGACAGAAGAGCATCATGTTGTCTTCCATGTCAGTGGTACTTGTGCTTCAGGTTTTGAAGGGAGGGAGGGAGGGAGGGAGGGAGGGAGGGAGGGAGGGAGGGAGGGAGGGAGGGAGGGAGGGAGGGAGGGAGGGAGGGAGGGAGGGAGGGAGGAGAGGGAGGGAGGGAGGAGAGGGAGGGAGGGAGGAGAGGGAGGGAGGGAGGAGAGGGAGGGAGGGAGGAGAGGGAGGGAGGGAGGAGAGGGAGGGAGGGAGGAGAGGGAGGGGAGGAGAGGGAGGAGAGGGAGGGAGGGAGAAGAGGGAGGAGGAAAGGAAGAGGAGGAGGAAGTGAGGCAGGGGCAATCACAAGCAAGTAACCACTGGAGAGGTCAACCTGAACTACCGGCAATGCTCACTGCATGAGATACACTAACACATGCACATGTACACTTGTCTCACATGCACACACACGCACGCACGCACGCACGCACGCACGCGCACACGCACACACACACACACACACACACACACACACACACACACACACACACACACACACACACACACACACACACACACACACACACACACACACACACACACCTACATACTTTTTATCTTCTTGAGGTTGATGGGTTTCTTGGTGATCTGGTAATACTCAGGCAGCTCCCTCCTCATCAACAGCACCATGAAGACACCACTGACTTGTCTCCCAGAGGTTACAGTCAACTCCCAGAGCTTGATCATCATGTACAACTTGGGAAAGTTCTGCACTACCACCGACCAGGGACACTTCTTCAGCTGGCCACAGAGAAGAGAGGGTTGAGTGTGTGTATACCACACCCTCCTGTACTCCCTCTTCACCTCCACGCTCTCCCCCACACACTCTCCCCTCCACACTCTCCCCACACACTCCCCTCCACACTCTCCCCTCCACTCTCCCCACCACACTCCCCCACACACTTCCCTCCACACTCTCTCCCCTCCACACTCTCCCCTCCACACTCTCCCCCACACACTCTACCCTCCACACTCTCCCTCCACACTCTCTCCCCTCCACTCTCTCCCCTCCACACTCTTCCCACACACTCCCCCACACACTTCCCTCCACACTCTCCCCCACACACTCTACCCTCCACACTCTCCCTCCACTCTCTCCCCTCCTCCACACTCTCCCCTCCACACTCTCCCCCACACACTCTATCCTCCACACTCTCCCTCCACACTCTCTCCCCTCCACACTCTCCCCTCCACACTCTTTCCCACACTTCCCTCCACACTCTCTCCCCTCCACACTCTCCCCTCCACACTCTCCCCCACACACTCTACCCTCCACACTCTCCCTCCACACTCTCTCCCCTCCACTCTCTCCCCTCCACACTCTCCCCCACACACTCTACCCTCCACACACTCTCCCCTCCACACTCTCCCCCTCCCTCACAAACTCATACATGATATCACCTTCAGCAACATAAGGTTAGAGGTTACATCATCTGGCCACAATTAATGAATCAAGGTGGTTTGGAAAAGCTGTAAATCTCAAACACACATGAACACACATACACACCAGGGATGCCGGAAGCAACTTGGCCAGGCTATTTTTCAGACCTGATGTAAGAAATTACCTTTGTCAAACTATGGCTTCAAAGAGGTAGCTACAATGCAACCTGGTTCCCGTGCACTGCTCTACACAACCACAACCCTCCACACTCTCTCCCCTCCACTCACTCCCCTCCACACTCTCCCCCACACACTCTACCCTCCACACACTCTCCCCTCCACACTCTCCCCCTCCCTCACAAACTCATACATGATATCACCTTCAGCAACATAAGGTTAGAGGTTACATCATCTGACCACAATTAATGAATCAAGGTGGTTTGGAAAAGCTGTAAATCTCAAACACACATGAACACACATACACACCAGGGATGCCGGAAGCAACTTGGTCAGGCTATTTTTCAGACCTGATGTCAGAAATTACCTTTGTCAAACTATGGCTTCAAAGAGGTAGCTACAATGCAACCTGAAGGTTCCCGTGCGCTCCTCTACACAACCACAACCTGAAGGTTCCCGCGCGCTCCTCTACACAACCACAACCTGAAGGTTCCCGTGCGCTCCTCTACACAACCGCAACCTGAAGGTTCCCGTGCGCTCCTCTACACAACCACAACCTGAAGGTTCCCGTGCGCTCCTCTACACAACCACAACCTGAAGGTTCCCGTGCGCTCCTCTACACAACCACAACCTGAAGGTTCCCGTGCGCTCCTCTACACAACCACAACCAATACTGGCAACGGCTAATTGACTGGAATTGTCTCACAGTTGAATTGCAAAATTCAGTCTGACAATGAGAATGAACACAAGACAAATACGGATATGGATAGCGCTATGTCAGCTGAAAAAATGGTATAGCCATGGTCTGACCAGCCTTACTGGTTCTGGTGCCTACGCACACGCACACGCACACGCACGCGCGCACACACACACACACACACACACACACACACACAAACACACACACACACACACACACACACACACCTCATTCACACCTTTCAGCAGCCATTAGGGTAGCTCCTCCTCAGAGATAAGTTTGTGCCTGAGACTCAGATGAAGTGCTTCACGACTTGCACACTCCATGTTAATCTGCTGTAAGAAAAATCAGTCCCAAGTCAGTTCATCTACACATTGTCACATGGGAGGTGCACGTTATGGTTGTACAATTTTGAGCATTATCAGTAGCTACCAGTACAGGAGCGCCATGCATGAGAAAAGGAGCACAGAACATACCAATTTAATGGAAACTATATAAGTGGGCAGTGTCTTGCACATGCATTGACTGGTATCTTTAGTAGTAGCGGCAATGCTGCATCATTCTCAGGAGGAATAAAGTTGAAGGCACCAGCAGCAAGTGAACTCAGCCAAAACCATAAGGTGAATTTGAACCCAGACGGTATGCCTGGAGAATCGATCCCAAGCTCTTTGTGGTCTTGTTCCCAGATCTCATCCACACTTACAAGTGTAATGAGTGGCCCTGTGAACATAATGGGTAGTTGACGGAGGATACATGTGTGAGGAAAAATGGGAAAGTACAGAAGAGCACAATCAGTTTGTTTATGAGCATAATGTACAGATACCTGATTGTCATCATAAGAGTACATGTAACTGTAATAAGGTTTAACCATTACATCTTGCACTCCAATAAGTCCCACACTTGGGCTGGAACAGATCCACTAAACTGCTATCCGGATAACCTATAAGCTAAATGAGTAAAACATCCGGTTCTTCGTGATTACATACACACTCGATGGCATGGAGCAGAAAGGTCATAATTAACAGTTTACACAACTGAAGGTGGGGCCTCGAAAGTTCGGTTCGATGTAGTTTAACAACTGGCGAAAGCCGTCTCCCTCGACCACACTAGTAAGTCACGGGCTACCATCTCAGCTATCAGCTCAGTGATCCGAGTGGCAAGAGCAGGAGAGTATCTTCGAGCAGCAGTGAACGTCGACATCAGCGGCTGCTTGGCGTCAGCTTCGCCAAAACATTTTTTAGCTTCATCTACGTGCTTCGCTCTGAGATGTTTCTGCAAGTTCGTAGTTCCTCCGCCATCAGCCAAGTCTTTCTTACGAACGTTGCAAGTTATTTTGCCGTCCTCCTTCTAAATAGTCCCAGACAGGACTAGTTCGCCTTCTTTTGCGATCGCTCATGATCACACGTGCAAGTTCCGGATACTAATATTGAATCCGGATATTTAGTGTAGCAGATAATTAACCGGATAATCAGGTATCCGTTCCAGCCCTATCCCACACCATACAACGCTATATAGTGCACAGTTACAACAAGTCCCACACCAGTACAACACTATGACATTGTGCATTCCATTAAGCCCCTCCCCATACATCACTATATCATGCACTCCACCCCATTACAACACTATGACATTCTGCACTATCATAAGCCCCATCTCTTACAGAAAATGTCTCCAGCTCTTCCTCATTCCTGGCAATCACGCCGTTAGGCTGCTCATCTTCGCGAACTTCCTCCTCATCATCGTCATTATACCCTCCTCTTCTACTCAAGAAAAGCTTTCCACTCACTGCCTCTCGACCTCTGGTTGAACATGCCTGGCTAGATCACCTTCTTGTCCATGTTCAGCTTGTCCTGTGGCTAGAATCTCCTCCACACTTTTCACAGTACAGTCGTAATACTTGTCTGACTGATGTGGTGGGCCCTGTCCTGAGCTTGGATGTCCTGCAGGACACATAAGGAGTGGGGTGTGTTTGTAGGTCAAACTTCTATGTAGGGATGAGGAATAGTTCAATATTAACAGATTACAACCACAATAATGAATATTGCAAATGCCTTAATTATTGGCAAATGCCTGTGCACCTAAATGGCTGGGACTGTCCCCAGGATGGGAAAATTCACAAATCAGGACAAGGTTAGAAGGTATGGCTAAACAACTACATGTATGAATGTGTAGAACACAGACATGCACACAGCACATGCACACACGTACATCACCATATTGTCCCAGGTAAGCGCCCATGGGCACTCACAACTCAAGCATCAAAATTTGAGGGTGGGCGGTTGCATATGGAGATGCTTGAATGCTTGAACTGTCCCCGTGCAAGTGCCCACCCCGGATGTGAAGTTAGCTGCCAGGGGTTATCGAATCAACCTGTATCATGCTTTGTCGAGGCCAGCCCGATGGCAGAGAAAGCAGTATCGTGCTAGAAAGTGGACCTACCCGTAGCATGTTCCCAAGCTTCTGCAACTTTCATACACAGTACGTGAATTTTGTGCTGCAAGCAAGGAACACTGCGAACGAGGCTACAGACGGATGTGTACGAAACTTTGGTGCTGGATGTCATGGTGCCAGAATGATTGCAGCTATGTACGTGAGCTCAGCGGACCTACTTTCAATCCTCTGTGCAAGAATTTAGCATGGTGGGCGGTTACATGGAGGACGTCAAAAAACCACAAAACTGTCAAAATTAGGGGGTGGGCACTTGCCTGGGACAATACGGTATATTAACACACACACAAAAATACACACAAAAAGACGAACATATGTAGCTATATATGTGCGCGCGCACACACACGCACATAATTAAACATAGATGCACAGATACACACACACACACACACACAGAAACACACATGCACAGACACACAAAAACATACACATACGTACATATACTCTTGCACACATACCCCCTTACACAATAAATTGTTTTCACTTCTTGCGATCAGTTATGTAGCAGTCCACTACTCAGCATAAATTCCACACATGCATCCACTACATGGACAAGGTTCATCTGGGGAGGAGAGCACCACGTGGACGAGGTTCATCTGGGGAGGAGAGCACCACGTGGACGAGGTTCATCTGGGGAGGAGAGCACCACGTGGACGAGGTTCATCTGGGGAGGAGAGCACCACGTGGACGAGGTTCATCTGAGGAGGAGAGCACCACGTGGACGAGGTTCATCTGGGGAGGAGAGCACCACGTGGACGAGGTTCATCTGGGGAGGAGAGTACCACATGGACGAGGTTCATCTGGGGAGGAGAGTACCAGTGGACGAGGTTCATTAGTCTGTGTGGTGATGGTGTGCTGTGAAGTTAGTTTGGTTCTCCCTTGTGTTTGTGTGGTGATGATGTGCTGTGAAGTTAGTTTGGTTCCCCCTTGTGTTTGTGTGGTGATGATGTGCCACTTACAAACACGCACTTCTTGTCTTGCTCACTTGCAACCAAACAATACTTGCAATTACAAAATAAAATTGAGGCAAATTACATGACCACAACAATCTCATTGTGGGTTACATTGGGGTCATAAAGAGACGTTTCAGTGTACAGCTTCTATTGTTGTCATGGAAACCAACAGGAGAGTGTTTGTGTGGTGATTATGTGGTACGTGAGTCAAACTTAAGGAGAAGTTACTAAGGAAAGACACGATCTCGTAGTGTTTTGTCTAGTGTAGAAAATGAGGGTGGTTTGCATTTCTCTGAAAGCCTGAGTTTCTCCAGTGTTGTATTGTGTTTCAGACTCTCAATCAGTTGTAAGGCACCCTCAACACCAACACTGTCATCACGGAGGTTTAGTGTCTTTAGACACTGATTCTTCTTAAGCATACTAGCAAAAGCAACTGCACCTTCTGATCCAATTGGATTACCACTAATGTCAACCTCTCTCACAGTGGAATTCTTTTCCATTGCCTTTGCCAGACACACAGCACCTTCTTCCTGAACACTGCAGTGACATATGCTGAGTTCAACTAAGCATTAATTGGAATGTATCGGTGCAGTAAGTAGAACGCACGCATACATACACATGCAGATATGTACACAGCAATGACATTCAACGGCTACGTATCGCACACACACCACACACGCCACACATGCGCACACACACAAACCAACAGGAAAGAGTTCTACCTTGTGTTGTTGTGGTGATGATGTCCTGTGAAGTGAGTGAATCAACTTAGGATGAGGAAAAGGATAGTTCATACCAAAATGTGACACGATCTTGCAGTGTTTTGTCTAGTGTAGAAAATGAGGGTGGTTTGCATCTGGATGAAAGCACAAGTTCCTCCAGTGTTGTATTATGTTTCAGGCTCTCAATCAGTTCTAAGGCACCCTCAACACCAACACTGTCACCTCTGAGCCATAGTGTCTTTAGACACTGATTCTTCTTAAGCATACTAGCAAAAGCAACTGCACCTTCTGATCCAATTGGATTGTCACTAATGTCAAACTCTCTCAGAGTGGAATTCTTTTCCATTGCCTTTGCCAGACAGACGGCACCTTCTCCCTGAATACTGCAGTAATCCATGTTGAGTTTAGCTAAGCTCTTGTTTGTAGTTAACATGTCAGCTAAAGCAACTGCACCTTCTGAACCAATTGAATTACCCCACAGCCACAGGGTGTGTAGTTGGGTAGTGGTGTTTTCTTCTAGTGCCTCTGCTAGGTGGACAGAATCACTACTCTGAATATTCCACCTCCCAATCTTCAACTCCTTCAACCTGGTGTTTGCTCTCAGCACAGAAGCAAGCTTAAATACATTCTGTGAACTGAAGTTTGAGCAACTCATGTCCAGTTTCTCAAGGGAGGTATTGTGAGAAAGACCATCAACAATCAACTGAACACTATCAGATGATAATTTATTATCACTAATATCAAGCACTTCTATGTACTTGGAACTAGCCAGCAACTCACTCAAGGCCTTGCAGTCTTCAAAACCAATACCAGCATTCCACAAGTGCAGGTCTCTGATGGTACTAAACTTAGTGAGAGATGTGATGAGATTCACTGCACCTCCTCTGCCAATGTCAGGGTTGGCACTAAGGTCCAGGTATTCAAGGTGTTGTAGCAAGTTAGTGTGTTTGGACAAGAGGTTGCAGCTTTCTGATGTAAGGTAACAACCTATCAAACCAAGATGTGTCAGGTTGTCAAACACTGACATATGAGACATGTTATCTACTAACAAATTGACAGCAGCTGAGTCAGACTCACTCAACCACATCTCCTTGATCTTCCCTGTTGATGACAATTGACACTGGTCCTGGTGGAGGTTTAATGCTCTCAGAAATAGTTCAACTGATTCCAGCTTACAGCCCTTCAACTGAAGCTTCCACTCACAACTGCTGTGAGCAATGCAATGCCCCAGAACATACCAATCAAATGGCAGTTCACTATAACAGGCAAAGCTCACACAGCCAGAACCAAGGACACTGGTGATTGCTGAAAGATCTTGAGACTCAAAGAGCAAGTGCAAGATTTCAAGTCTAATATTGTGTTGATCATCACTTGCAAACCCTCTCACAACATCCCACAAGTCTCTTCCTAATTCACTGAGACCTGCTAGAAATCTCACCACTACTTCCAACTTCTTGTGTTCTCTCATGAATGGTACCCACTTCTCACTTTTAAGATGTTCTCTCATGAATGCTACCCACAACTTCTTACTTTCAAGATGTTCTCTCATGAATGCTAACAGCTCATCCCTGCTTTGCTGGGAAATGTGGTAGGCTGCTAAATACTCTTGGATGGTTAAGTGAAGGAAGTTATACGAAACAGAAGCTCCCCTGTCCACATACAGCTCTGGACAGCTCTGCATCAATCCTAGGGGGTCAAAGTCACTGCGAAGATCTTGGAAGATAAGCTCAGTCTCGGCACTCATGATTCCCGTGTGTGCTATTTTACAAATCTCACAAAACTGCTCATACACAGGTTGAGGAAGATCTTTGAAACTGTTGATATTTGTACATGTATCCTTGTACTCCTCTTTATCATTCAAATAGTGGAGCAGTAGGGTTCTAATCAGGGATGAGTAAAGCTGGGTCATGGTTTTGGGAACAACTGCACCACTTGACTTACCAGACTCATAAACATGAGTTACTATAGCTGAGTTGAGTGGTACATACATCATGCTGTGGATGTGAGGATAGAGGGAGAGGTACTCCTTGAAATCTGATTGTGACTGCTCATCTGAGAAAGCACACTGAATGTACTCATCTATCTCCTTCTTACCAAAGCCTACTATCTCAATTCTGCGAGAGTGTTTACCTTTACAAAGTTGACGAAGCTCTGCACTAGCACTGGGTCTGGTGGTCAAGATCACAGTGGCATTGGGAAACTCTTGCCCTGTAAACAGTCTAACAAAAATGGAATCCATTGTTCGTTTTGAGGGAGGGGCCTCATCAAATCCCTCAAGAATTAGTAATAGCCCATGGCCACCAGATAAGACAATGTCGCGAATGATGTCAGACTGCACCTCAGGAAGGGGATAGTAAAACAGATCAGAAACACTCTTGGCTACTTGCACCCTCTTATCTCGAAACCTTAACAGGACCACTAGGGAATACTCATTGAAAAGCTGGTGGTGGCCCCACTTCTGACACACCTCCCATGCAAATGTAGATTTGCCAATACCTGGGGCACCTTCAATTAGAAGTTGTGTTACTGGGTGGTGTTCATGTTTCTCATCATGAATATCATATACACAGTTTGGTCTGAGGATGTTCTTCATTCTAATTGGAGCCTTCCACTCTAAAATATCATCAATAGATCCATGAATAGTTTGCTCTCTGAACTGTACCAGATCTGCTCTGTTAGCATACACATTGTTGATCACTGCTAAGTTGATGTATTTTCTTGTGTGCAGTTGAGGCCACTTGGTGCAAGGTGCCTGGTGTTGTGTGTAATAACCTCTAAGAAATAAGGCATGCTTTCCTAGTGGGCTGTCAAGGGGAGGAGGAGGGGGAAGTTGGGAGGCAGGCAGCCTAGCTGGTTGGGAGGGAGATTGATAAGGGTAGATGGGTTGAACAGGGGCTTGAAAGTGGGCTTGATAAGAATGTGAGGGAGTTTGAAAGGTAGGTAACTGGACAGTGGAAGTTTGGTAGTACTCAGGATGATGGTATTTATGCAGCGAGAGAGGTGAACGATGAGAAAAAGGGTGTTGGTAAGGAGGCTGATACGTATACACAGGCTGAACAGGCATTTGGTAATTGGGTTGATAATGAGGCTGCTGGTGTGGAGTTTGACTAGAAGGAGGATGAGTATGTTGAAGGAGAGGTGGGTTGGGAGGATGGTGGGAAGGTTGGTAGTATAAAGGCTGGACAGGATCACTATGTTCATAGCTAGGTTGACCAAGTGGTGGTTGGAAGGGATAGTTGGGAGGTTGATACATACGTGGCTGAATAGGAGGTCTACCTTGGTTGGGAGGGTGGTGCCACACTTGAAGGGGAGGAGGATGAAAGGATGCATTGTGTATGGATTTGGAAGGAGGTTGGGAGCTAGAATGGTGGAAATATCGATTTTGATGTTGAGGATGGCGTTGAAGACGGTGATGTTGATAGTGTTGATGGTCAACATGTCTCGGTAGTGTCATGGACTCACCACATATTGACAATCCCTCTAAACCTGGTACAAGTGACATACTGTTTTTTTCCTGTTCCTCACCACCATCCCTTGATTCATCTCCTCCGTGTGCTCCTGAGCTGAGTTCTCCTGTGTGGGAAGAGAAAGGAGGAAAGTCAAGTTTAGGGTGTATTTTCCACTTGGCTCAGCATGGAAACTAGCAACAAAATGTTGAGCATGTGTAGGAATACCACAAATTTTCACTTTGCTCATGATGGAGTGGATCAACCTAACTGCCACATTCAACTTCAACGCTATGGAATCATGGGTCACTGGGAAGCTGCTGGTTCAATTGTATGAAACAAAAGCAAAAAGCCGGCAGTAGTCCGAACCTAGGGTGGTTTGTGTGGGCTTTCACTTTTTTCCCCACATAAGGAACATGCATCTAGGGCTGAACAACTTCAAGACCATGCAATCAAGGGTCATTAAGAAGTTGTTGGTTCACTGACAAAGACACTGTTTGCAGGTGCACTAAAATATTTGCACAGAGTCTGGTCAGGAGGGTTGCTGAGAAGGAAGCTCACAGGAGTGGACCCAGGAAATGATATCCATGAAGGGGTGCTAAGGAACTTGGTGTACGTAGCTGGGGTAGGTGCATGATGAGCACATGCATGCTACTAAACAGAGGCGGGGCTAAGCGCCCATTCGTGGTTAACTTAGTTTAACTACCTTAAACCACATGAAGCATAAAGCGTTGTCATAGCAATCTTGAGTGGCTTCAAAGCAGTAACTACTGAATGAAGCCATGTTGCATGCGTATTTTCGTGAATGCTCCCTTTCATTCTACTTCTAGATGTTGGCTCATATTATAGTGCTAAATACATTGTAACTATAGCCTGAGTGCCAGGCCTGCTAAGGAGGAGGTGAACCCTCCACCTGATACCCACCTGTAGACCCTATTTATCGTGGGGTGGACTAATTCAATTCCAAAGCAACCATTTACCCTATACAGTACTGATGACAGTGTAAATCATACATATCCATGATGTGGTTGCTTGGAAACGTGTGAGATGGTTGGATGTAGATACAAGCGCAGCATTGTCACCCTGTTGGGGGTCTGGGGAGGGGAGGCACTCCTTCCCAGCAAGAAATATTGCCCAACCCTGAACACAATAATTCCTGTGACCCTAACTACAGCCCATCGGACTGTGATGCTTGTCTCATAAGTAGACTCTTGCTAATTGGTCATATTATTAGCCTTGCAAGCTTTGTTTCTTTTTCGGGTACTCAAGATCTGAAGGAGGATCCCAGGTGATTCATGGAACACTTACTTTGCATACTTTCCACCAGTGACTGCATTGAAGGATCTTCATTTAAAGCTGACAGAAACTCATAAAACATCCTTGGGTCAGTTCGAATCTGCATCTCAACAGCACTCAACAATATTCCATTCTTCTCCAACGTGGAAAGACCCACTGCTATCATTCTTCCAGTCACTGCAGAAGTAATAATACTTCTAGTAAACAGTCGAGTCGCCAGAGAGAGAGGATCCTGAATGGCATGATACAGTCTGTCATAGTGCTCTCTGAAGATGCAATATTCTGGAGTTTCTTGATGTTGTGAGTTTGTTGCCATGGTTCACAGAGATGAACATCAGTCTGTATGTATCCTTCTAACTAGCTATAGATGATAGCTGATCCTGAGGGAAGAGATTGGGATACAGAACCTTGTAAGTAAACACACAGCCACTTTCAACTTGATCATAATCTGAAGCAGTTAACAGGTGACCTAGTCTGGTCAGTCAACTACTACGCACCTTTCGTGACAAAGAGAAGATCTGGTACTCAACTCAACCGGCCACCACACAGTTATAAGGTTCACCAACAGATCAATGCGTAGTGCCACCAACTTACCACGGCTTTACGAGACTTGCATGCGTCGGTCTGACGTACACTAGCTCGATTCTTTCAATGCGGACCAAGCTTCTACATCAGTAATGTCAGCAGTTTGCATCACGTGATAAAATATTCTCTGAGACTACGCCCACCGCACACCACCATAATGCGGACCCACCCGGAAGTTTGCATGCATCCGGTCTCTCCATCCATATACAGGCAGTTAGCCTGAGTTAGGTTTATTGGGTCAAACACTTTTGATCGAAAACACAAACTGTACAAGAAGCAGGAAGTGAGACAGGAAGTGAGACAGGAAAAGTAACAACAGTAAAATTGCATGGAGTTCCAGAGAGAAAATACAAATGAAAATGTGAAACAAATTTATGGAGAGGAACGCAGAGGGTGAGGGTGAGGCTAGGGTGTGGAGTTATTTTAGTAGCAACTGTCCCACTAGGGAGTTGGCCAAGAAGTGGTAGCGTGATTGAACGAAGATCTTGCTCTCCTTCTCCTCCTTCAGCTTCTGTGTTTCACAGTTAGGAGAGGGAGATGTGGGGTATGTTGATGGATGGGAGTGGGTGTAGCTATGTGTGGGGAGGAGGAGACAAAATGTAAGCAATCGCTGATGTACTCCAAGCTGTTCAAGAGTCTACCTCTACAGTTATGACACTCTTCTGAGAATCATAATGATCATAACAAGTATTTCAGATGACTTTCTTCACTCTCATCGATGACAAAGGGAGGAGAAAGGTACATGGCTTGTATTAAGGGATTTCACACACTTTCTTCATCCCCGAGTACTTTGATATGTCCATATCCACCGTTTGTAACCTTCATGTAGGCAGACATTAAATTGACGTGTCCATGTTTGCATACTGCAAGCAATCAGAAATTGGACAATGGGAAAGCCAGTGAATGAGAGTACCAGAGAAGATGTAGTACACCATTAGCCTCGTTGCCAGGCCTTCTCACTGTCCAGTTTTTGATTGCTAGTATACATACTGTACATGGGACAGGTATATACCATAACCAGTTCTAAGTATATGCTGTTGCATACTGTAAGCGATCAAAAATCGGATGGTGGGAAGGCCTGGGAATGAGGGTAGTACACCACTGTTATTGTTATTGTAAAGATACACCTCACAACGCAGCATTTTCTGCTCCCATACTGTAATGTATATGGTAAACAATACAAGCTCTCTACTGCAGTAGTTATTTCAGGCTGATCATATGTAAGACACTAGTATCTCCTGAAAATACACCCCCCCCCCCCCCATTTTGCACACTACTTTGAGGCAAAAGTGGGGAGGGGGTATTTGCTTGAATGTTCAATTTGTCTCCCTCTGTTCCTTGCAATCTTTAATACGCACAAAGTCAACAATCATGACGACTACCACAGCTTTCTTGAAGAACAGCAGATTCGCTGATGGTGTACTATGGGAAATCAGCGGCGCTTGCGTTGATACTAAGCCGAGGGCATCGAAGCAACTTGCACTGTCAGTGGTGACAGGGGGCGACCCCGTGTAAGCTAGTGTTCCCAGTGCGAGAAATAAAAACGTTTGGCGGTGGCTAGCAGGTAATTTTGTGTACGTGATTATGATCCTAATCAACGACAGTGCTAAACCATAAGCTCACTAATAGACGCTTGACATGGGGCATTACACAAGGGAAATAATACCTATGTACGAACTAGGAGGGAGGGAGGGTGTTTGCTCGAAGGGGTATATTTTCGGGAACTTTACATAAGTTGTTACCTAGGCAACACCACTGTAAAAGAGCATGCAAGCAACATTCTTATATGTTGCCTAGGTAACAGGTTATATTACGCAGTTGGAATCTTGCTGGCTAGCAACACTACACAAAGCAATCACATAATCATTATGTCTGAGGAGCTCCTACACTTGTGTACCTGAACTCTCCATTACAAGGGCACTGGCGTCCTTCAGTGATTCGTGTGTGTATCTTCTTTCTGGTCCTCCTCATGATGTGTGTTGGATGACCCTCTGAGAGGTGGTGGTCTCTTGGAGAAGAATGGCTGCATCACAACTGTTCCTAAGTGGAGGGAGGGAGGGCATGTGAGAGGAGGTGGTTCCTCTCCTTGTTCACCTGTTGTGTACGGGAGGATGAGAGAGAGGCAGAGAGGAAGATACTGTGAGAGAACGTTTGAAGAACAGGAGTGTAAGGGACAGACACATACCATACAAGTGTTTCTCATTGTAGCTGAATCACTAGTGACAGTGGATGCCAGCAGGTGGTATGGAACCTGAAAAAAGAATGGACGGTGGAATACATATATCTGACCTGCTTAAAGACACTATAGGGTCTTCCTCCAAGAGAGGGATGGAGGAGGTAGGGAGGAGGGAGGAGGGAGGAGGTATAGGGAGGAGGGAGGAGTGGGAGAAGGAAGGAGGGAGGAGGGAAGGGATGGAAAGGGGAGAGGGGAGGAGATAAGGACAATTTCTGTTCACACACCTGTTCTGTGATCTAACCTCTCAGGAGAATATTGTCTCATGGAGGCTATTGTCTCAGTGTTTCTCATGACAGCTAATTCACCAGTGACAGTGGAAGTCAGCAAGGTGGTATGGAAGCCATGGAACCTCACGAGAATGGACCTGGGGGGAGGGATACACCTGACCTGCTTGAGGACACTAGGACCCTGCTCTAAGTTGGCAGAGCAATACAACAGAGTATGTCACAATACAAGTAAGGTAGAGTGAGTGCTGATACTGGTTCAGTAGGGGACAATGAAAGTGTACGCTCCATTTTCATCCTACGATCATTGTACAGTGTGACCGTTCTTCAGAAAATGGTTTGTACCATGCACAGGAGCTAGCACACACATCGTGCTGATACACTAAAAAGTGAGTTTCTTACTGGTCAAGCTGAGCAGTTTTGACCACACAAAGTCCTAACTAGCAGCAGAACACTCAAACTGATGATCTAGTGCATTAGTTGAAGTTGGGACCCTCCTTCCCATGTCCACTTTACACCCACCTGACATCATTCATGTGATGAATGATCCCGGGCCTTCCCAGTTTTTGCTACTCTTCAGCTTCTCTTTATCACTGTCAATACAAACTGGAACAGGTGAGGCCTGGGAACGAGCAAGCCTATAATTATTTCCACCATACATATTGGTACTAATATTAGACATCGCTACTGGATATACAGTACAGCTGTGTGTCTGTGTGCATGTATACACACACAACATAAGTGAGCCTATATTTCCACCATACATATTGGTACCAATATTAGACATCACTACTGGATATACAGTACAGCTGTGTGTCTGTGTGCATGTATACACACACAACATAAGTGAGCCTATATTTCCATCATACATATTGGTACCAATATTAGACATCGCTACTGGATATACAGTACAGCTGTGTGTCTGTGTGCATGTATACACACACAACATAAGTGAGCCTATATTTCCACCATACATATTGGTACCAATATTAGACATATCACTACTGGATATACAGTACAGCTGTGTGTCTGTGTGCATGTATACACACACAACATAAGCACGTGAGCTCACAATACTAATGGCTGTATGCACCATGTGTTTGTGCAGAGGAGGTCGGACACGGTTGAACTTTGCTAAGCAAAATGGCTGAGGTCACACTAATTGATTTTTCGTATCTCAACAGACTAGCTCTCTCGACTTTTACTGAGGGGGGCCCCAGTTTTCAAATCAAGATTCAAGGCTGGGGCAAGTCATAAAAGCTTTCTACCTTGCAATATCCAAGATCAATTAGTGTGACCTCAGCCATTTTAATTAGTAAAGTTCAACTGTGTCCGACCTCCTCTGGTGTTTGTGGACACAAGAACATTCTGTATGGCCTGGCTGGTAACCACAAAGTGCTGGAGGAAGTTGAGGAGCAACTAAACACTCACTACCTTCATTGTCAAGAACACAAGTATGCATGAGTCGACACGGCTCCTCCCTGGATGAGAGTATGACAGGTCTTGAGGTTGTTGGCTTGCACTGCATGCACAAGAAGAACTGGAAGCTGAGAGTCAGGGATTTCTAGGATCTCTCTGGGAGGAATCACAGGGTTGTTGTGGGACACTTTATAGCACTCTCTTCAATTGTGGGGTGGAGGGAGAATACCAGGACATGTCATGTCAAGGCCTATAAGCAGGGAGAGTGTCAATGAATGGCAGCTGTCTTCTAAACAGTTCTGTTTCTCAAATTTACACTCACTTCACTCCCCCCAACTCCCATATGCATACACACATTGGTGAGAATAACATCATGAGATTGTTCTAAGATTGTCCCGGGATGACTCGATCTATCACATTGGTGAGAATAACATCATGAGATTGTTCTAAGATTGTCCTGGGATGACTCTATTACATACACACATTGGTGAGAATAACATCATGGGATTGTTCTAAGATTGTCCCGGGATGACTCTATCACATACACACATTGGTGAGATAACATCATGGGATATATATTGTTCTAAGATTGTCCCGGGATGACTCTATCACATACACACATTGGTGAGAATAACATCATGGGATTGTTCTAAGATTGTCCCGGGATGACTCTATCACATACACACATTGGTGAGAATAACATCATGAGATTGTTCTAAGATTGTCCCGGGATGACTCTATCACATACACACATTGGTGAGAATAACATCATGGGATTGTTCTAAGATTGTCCCGGGATGACTCTATCACATTGGTGAGAATAACATCATGAGATTGTTCTAAGATTGTCCTGGGATGACTCTATTACATACACACATTGGTGAGAATAACATCATGAGATTGTTCTAAGATTGTCCCGGGATGACTCTATCACATACACACATTGGTGAGAATAACATCATGGGATTGTTCTAAGATTGTCCCGGGATGGCTCTATCACATACACACATTGGTGAGAATAACATCATGAGATTGTTCTAAGATTGTCCCGGGATGACTCTATCACATACACACATTGGTGAGAATAACATCATGGGATTGTTCTAAGATTGTCCCGGGATGGCTCTATCACATACACACATTGGTGAGAATAACATCATGAGATTGTTCTAAGATTGTCCCGGGATGACTCTATCACATACACACATTGGTGAGAATAACATCATGGGATTGTTCTAAGATTGTCCCGGGATGACTCTATCACATTGGTGAGAATAACATCATGAGATTGTTCTAAGATTGTCCTGGGATGACTCTATTACATACACACATTGGTGAGAATAACATCATGAGATTGTTCTAAGATTGTCCCGGGATGACTCTATCACATACACACATTGGTGAGAATAACATCATGGGATTGTTCTAAGATTGTCCCGGGATGACTCTATCACATACACACATTGGTGAGAATAACATCATGGGATTGTTCTAAGATTGTCCCAGGATGGCTCTATCACATACACACATTGGTGAGAATAACATCATGAGATTGTTCTAAGATTGTCCCGGGATGACTCTATCACAAACTAAAATCCACAAGTCAACGTACAGAGATGGACTGATGGACCTACGTACCCACTGGCAGCTGCTTTGTGCATGGGTGTGGCCCCATGTACACTCTTCACTCCAAAGTTGGCTCCATAGGTCTGTAGAATCTGGATACACTGCAGAGACTCCACACTAGCAGCATTGTCTGAAGAGCTGTGTATGTGTGTGTGTGCATTAATTGGAATGTA
This sequence comes from Agelas oroides, assembly GCA_949130485.1. Taxonomy (NCBI): domain Eukaryota; kingdom Metazoa; phylum Porifera; class Demospongiae; order Agelasida; family Agelasidae; genus Agelas; species Agelas oroides. The sequence goes on along the minus strand of OX422193.1, from coordinate 1,371,376 downwards.
TGTGTGCAGTAAGTAGAACGCATGCATACATACATACATGTAGACATGTACACAGCAGTGACATTCAATGGTTATCACACATACATACACATGCACGCACGCACACACACACACACACACGCACACACGCACACACTCACTCAGCATGCACACGCACACAAACACACATAAACACATACACCACACATACACAAGCATGAACACACACACACAAAAACGTGTACCTACTGATGTGCAGAAACCATGCACATATACTCTTGCAAACATACAGCCTCACATACTTGTTGTCACTTACTGTGATTGGTTAGTGGTACACTGTAGTTCACTATCAGGACAAATTCCGAGATTATCTTCTAGATGGGGATGTGCTGTCGTCTAAATCAGATGGTAGTGAGTCACTTCCACTTACAAAGTTATGTACACTTCTCGTCAGTGTGGGGCTTGATCACACTCACTCAAATAACGCTTGTAGTCACCATCACAACAATCTCATTGGTTAACTTGGGGGTCATAAAGAGATCTTTCAGTGTGCTGTTCCTGTTGTTGTCATGGAAACCAACAGGAGAGAGTTCTCCCTTGTGTTCGTGCGGTGATGTGCTGTGAAGTGAATGAGTCAACTGAGAACTAGTTATGTACACCAAAAGTCAACTTGCAATGGCAGAGTGGAGGAATAGTTACACGAAATTGACACGATCTTGCAGTGTTTTGTCTACTGTAGAAAATGAGGGTGGTTCGCATTTCTTGGAAAGGCAGAGTTTCTCCAGTGTTGTATTGTGTTTCAGACTCTCAATCAGTTCTAAGGCACCCTCAACACCAGAGAGATGATTCAGTGTGTAGCTCCTGTTGTTGTCACAGAAACCAACAGGAGAGAGTTCTCCCTTGTGATGTGCTGCGAAGTGAGTGAGTCAACGGAGAACTACATGCAGTTATGTATACTGAAAGTCAACTTAGGCTGTTAAACACCATTAGTAGTTAGAAGTAGCTGAACTTGACACGATCTTGCAGTGTTTTGTCTAGTGTAGAAAATGAGGATGGTTTGCATTTCTCCAAAAGCTCAAGTTTCTCCAGTGTTGTATTGTGTTTCAGACTCTCAATCAGTTCTAAGGCACCCTCAACACCAACACTGTCATGACGGAGGTCTAGTGTCTTTAGACACTGATTCTTCTTAAGCATACTAGCAAAAGCAACTGCACCTTCTGATCCAATTGAAATGTGTAACTCTTTCAGAGTGGAGTTATTTTCCAATGCCTTTGCCAGACAGATGGCACCTTCTCCCTGAATACTGCACCATCTCATGTTGAGTTTAGCTAAGCTCTTGTTCGTAGCTAACATACTAGCAAAAGCAACTGCACCTTCTGATCCAATTGGATTGTCACTAATGTCAAACTCTCTCAGAGTGGAATTATCTTCCAGTATCAGTGTTTGTAGTTGGGTAGTGGTGTTCTCTTCTAGTGCCTTTGCTAGGTGGACAGAATCACTGCTCTGAATATTGCACGACATAATGTTCAATTCCTTCAACCTGGTGTTCACCCTCAGCACTGATGCAAGGTGGAGTACATTCTCTGAACTGAAGTATGACCCCCTCATGTACAGTTTCTCAAGGGAGGTATTGTGAGAAAGACCATCAACAATCAACTGAATGCTGCCAGGTGATAATCCACGACCACCTAGTACTTCTTCATTGCCACCAATGTCAAGCACTTCTATGTACTTGGAGCTAGCCAGCAACTCACTCAAGGCATTGCAGTCATCAAAACCAATACAAGTGTCATTCAAGTGCAGTTCTCTGATGGTACTAAACTTAGTGAGAGATGTGATGAGATTCACTGCACCTCCTCTGCCAATGTTGTAGTTGAGACAAAGGTCCAGGTATTCAAGGTGTTGTAGCAAGTTAGTGTGTTTGGACAAGAGGTTGCAGGTTTCTGATGTAAGGTCACAAGCTATCAAACTAAGATGTGTCAGGTTGTGAAACACTGACATTTGAGACATGTTGTTTACTAATAAATGAACAGCTGGGTCAAGCTCACCATCATAACTCAACCCCATCTCCTTGATCTTCCCTGTTGATGACAACTGACACTGGTCCTGCTGGAGGTTTAATGCTCTCAGAAATAGTTCAACTGATTCCAGCTTACAGCCCTCCAACTGAAGCTTCCACTCACAACTGCTGTGAGCAATGCAATACCCCAGAACATACCAATCAAATGGCAGTTTACAATAACAGTTGAAGCACACACAGTCAGAACCAAGGACACGAGTGATTGCTGGAGCATCTTGAGACTCAAAGAGCAAGTGCAAGATTTCAAGTCTAATAGAGTTATCCTTATATGCAAACTCTCGCACAACATCCCACAAGTCTGTTCCTAATTCACTGAGGCCTGCTAGAAATCTCACTACTACTTCCAACTTCTCACTTTCAAGATGTTCTCTCATGAATGCTACCTGCTCGTCCCTACTTTGCCGAGAAATGTGGTAGGCTGCTAAATACTCTTGGATGGTTAAGTGAAGGAAGTTATACGAAACAGAAGCTCCCCTGTCCACATACAGCTCTGGACAGCTCTGCATCAGTCCCAGGGGGTCAAAGTCACTGTGAAGATCTTGGAAGATAAGCTCAGTCTCGGCACTCATGATTCCCGTGTGTGCTATTTTACAAATCTCACAAAACTGATCACTCACAGGTTGAGGAAGATCTTTGAAACTGTTGATATTTGTACATGTATCCTTGTACTCCTCTTTATCTTTCAAATAGCGGAGCAGTAGGGTTCTAATCAGGGATGAGTAAAGCTGTGTCATGGTTTTGGGAACAACTGTGCAACTTGACTTACAAGACTCATAAACATGAGTTACTATAGCTGAGTTGAGTGGTACATACATCATGCTGTGGATGTGGGGATAGAGGGAGAGGTACTCCTTGAAATCTGATTGTAACTGCTCATCTGAGAAAGCACATTGAATGTACTCATCTATCTCCTTCTTACCAAAGCCTACTATCTCAATTCTGCGGGAATTCACACTATTACAAAGTTGACGAAGCTCTGCACTAGTGCTGGGCCTGGTGGTCAAGATCACAGTGGCCTTGGGAAGTTCTTGTCCTGTAAACAGCCTAACAAAAATGGAATCCATTGTTCGTTTTGAGGCAGGAGCCTCATCAAATCCCTCAAGAATTAGTAAAAGCCCATGGCCACCAGTTGTGGTAATGTAATCAATAATTTCAGACTGCAACTTCAGGTTGGGGTGGTAAAACAGATCAGTAACACTCTTGGTTTCCTGCACCCTCTTATCTCGAAACTTCAACAGCACCACTAGGGAATACTCATTGAAAAGCTGGTGCTGGCCCCACTTCTGACACACCTCCCATGCAAATGTTGATTTGCCAATACCTGGGGCACCTTCAATTAGAAGTTGTGTTACTGGGTGGTGTTCATGTTTCTCATCATCATGAATATCATATACACAGTTTGGTCTGAGGATGTTCTTCATTCTAATTGGAGCCTTCCACTCTAAAATATCATCAATACAACCACGAGCAGTTTGCTCCCTGAACTGCACCAGATCTGCTCTGTTAGCATACTCATTGCTGATCACTGCTAAGTTGATGTAATTTCTTGCGTCCAGTTGAGGCCACTTGGTGCAAGGTGCATGGTGTTGTGTGTAATATCCTCTAAGAAATATGGCATAATTTCCGAGTGGGCTATCAGGGTGAGGGGGAGGGGGATGTTGGGAGGGAGAAGATTGATACGAGTCGACAGGCTGAAGCTGAACAGGGGCTTGGAAAGAGGTTTTCCAAAAAGGCAGGGAGGGTATTTGGTGAAGTTGAAGGGGAGGTAACTGGAAAGCTTGAAAGGCGGGAGGTTGGTGGTACCGAAGATGTTGGTAGGTACGTTTACCCAGTGGAACAGGTGAACGATGGGAAAAAGGATATTGGTAAGGAGGTTGATACACAGGCTGATGATGAAGTTGATAATGAGGTTGCTGGTGTGGAGTTTCACTAGTAGGTGGGTTGGAGTGTTGAAGGGATGGTGGGTTGGGAGAGTGGTAGGAAGGATGGTGGTATGGAGGCTGGATAGGCTCAGTGTGTTGGTAACTAGGTTGCCCCAGTGGTGGTTGGAAGGGAGGGCAGTGTGAAGGTTGATAGGTAAGTGACTGAACAGGAGGTTGAGGTTGGTAGGGAGGTGGGTGCACAACTTGAGTGAGAGGATGAAATAGTGGGTGGTACAAAGTTTGGAGAGGAGGTTGAGAGTTAGAATGTTGAACCAGATGATGTTGAGGATGATGATGGTGAGGAGGATGTTGATTCTGATAGTGTTGATGGGTAACAACTCTAGGTAGGGTCACTGATTCACCATATATTGATGGTCCTAAACCTGACACAAGGGACACACCGTTTTCCTCATGCACACATTTACGTTTCACTGCTGGGGTACTTAGTTCCTCACCACCATCTCTTGATTCAACTGACCAACCTCCTTCATGTGCACCTGAGGTTGTGCTCAAGAGTCCTCCTGTGTGGGGAGAGAAGGGAGGAAGTCTGGAGTAATGGGGTGTGGTTTTGTACTTTCCACTCAGTTCAACACGACAACTGGCAACAAAATGTTCCCTTGAGCATGTGTATGATCAGACCATTTTTGTCATTTTGCTCATGATAGACCAACTTAACGGCCACACCCAACTCCAAGAACATGGGATCATAGTAGCCTCGTTCCCAGGCCCCGCCCAGCTTTCCATCGCTTATTAGTACAGTAAAGCGGGAGAGGGCCTGGTATCTTTTCTCACGTGAGTGACGTCAGGATAGAAAGGATGGTAGAAAGGGTTTAATTGTGCGTGGGCGCACCGGGCCCAGAACAGCGAAAAGAGTCAAGGTACCAGGTAACTTACCACACGTATCTAGCTAGCGGGAGGCGACTGTCTTACACACCAAGCGTTGAGTGTGTAGTCGGTTTAAAATACGCGAAACGCAGCCTGGTAGTTCTGCAAAATTTCGCCATTTTCCGATTACGTCATGCTCACGTGAGAAAAGATACCAGGCTCTCCATGGCTTTTCCGTACTGCAAGCGACGGAAAGCTGGGCGGGGCCTGGGAACGAGGCTAGGATCATAGGTCGTCAAGCTGTTGGTCCACTGACAAGACCTAGCCTCATTCTCAGGTTCTTCCTATGCACGAACAAAAATCTCCCTTTTTGCACTGCAAGCAACGGAAAGCTGGGCAGAGCCCGGGAATGAGGCTAGACAAGACCACAGTTTAGTGACATATTTGTCCAGAGTCTGGTTAGTCAGAATGAAAATTACTGGGAAGGAAACTCACAGGGATGGCTCAAGAAAACAATGAATGGGTGCTGAAGTGCTATGCATAACAGCAAGAGCATATAAGAACGGGCGGCTAGAGTAAGAGTGTGTAACTCCAATAGAAGGCCGTAGTCCGGGCAAAATTATTGAACCGTACTAAAAATAGAACACCCGATCACGTGCTTAGCAACAATGGCTTATGTCTATGCACAGCTGCATATACGTGTTACTATTTTTATATAGTGTTCGCAGTAAATTATGCCTGGTTTCGAATTTTACGTAATTACACGTTCTTACTCTAGCTGCCCGTTCTTATGCGCTCTTGATAACAGTCAGCTGGTTCATTCCGCATCCTCCCACCCCTTCCCCCCAACACCCGAAAATTACCTAAGTTTGAGGCTATCACAACAACACAAAAATTCTTGCAACCTTATCTACTGTCCCCGAGACTATGACTCTGGCAACAGAGAATAACAGTTAATGGGTCGTAATTATCAGCTCCGCAAGCTTTTTTGAACTCAAATTGAAGTACACTATTCAGTGCGTTTGTAGGGGGACTAAATTCTTATTGGGACGAGCCTGAGCGAGCCCCACACTAGCGGGACTGCATTGCGGAAGTGTGTGTGTATCTAGCTAGCTAGCTATGCTTGCTTGTGGCCATATACCGTAAATTTTAATAGCAGTCTTTGTTTCGTGTTCAAGAATACGTTTGTCCATTAATTCTTGGACATGTGAACTTAGTAGCCTCATTCCACGACTGTTTAAAAATGGGAACGAGGCTGCTTTACTTTTCGTCGGTCTCGAAATTCAGAAACATTTACATTTGATAGGCTACTATTCTTTCTTCCCTGATTAGTCCCTAGTCGCTTCTTGGCAAGATCTGTTCACTTATTCTGTAATGCCATTGTCAACTGTAACTGGCTACCATGTGATCTTACATAAGGCATGTGCTATTGCATAATGTGCTGTTACATAATACACTGACTCAGCACATACAAGACATTTTGCAAGTGTGACCAGGCTCCTTTCCCAATTTTCTGGGCAGGGCCAGGGGACAAGGCTAACATGAGGCTAACTACACCACCCTTATTAACTAGGGGTACATGACATGCAGCAAGCCTCGCACAAAGCAGAGCCTGGCGACTACAAACATGCAGTGAATGATATGTAGGAATGAAATTGTCAAATATAAATGAAGTAGCAAATGTAGGTGTTACTGTGTGTTTATTGAAGTTCATGTAATCCTAAAAGTCTCTCATGTAGGCGCCGTGTTCGAGAAATTGATTCCAACCGTTGAAATGACATAGGTTGGATAAGAAGTGTTGAGTTTTATATTCATTTACTTTGCATTGCCACTATACTGAGTGGGGTAGACACTAACTTCATTCATAGATAATCAGTACTGTATTATCTATGCTTCAATGACTAAGTGACAGACTGCAATACCCGAGAGTCTTTGAACAGCAGCAGTTGAATGGCCTTCATGGAACAGTGCATGACTTTCTTTCAGTAGCGTAAATCCCCACAAATAGAGTCCAGAAGCTGCGCTGATCGCTGGAAGTTGAGCTAGATTGCTATGCGGAGCTCGCTCAATACCATTAACCGACCGACAGAAGCTTGACTGGATGTTCACTACGAACTCGTTTGCTTGCTATCGCCATCTAGCCTCGAGGTCAAGAGCGATGGACGTCGAGGTAAAAATACCTCACTCGATCACTTACGTATTTACTCACGCCCAGTAACAGATGAAGATCACGTATGCCAAACTTGCGGGGGGGGGGGGGCCCCGGAGGCCAAAACCGTGACATACATTTGACGTTCCCGGGGCCGAGACTGCAACGCAGTATCACCGCGTGACGTCACCACCGAGGTGCCACGTCACGATTACCAAGCCTCGCTGCGCTCGGCAATTAACCCTTACCACCTAAATTTTTCTCCTTGAGACTACTTTTAGCACAGACATCCCTTCAATGCACCATATTTTCATTTCTGTCGGATCCCTGACTCCAAAACTGAACCAAAGTGCACTTTAAGGTACAATAAGCAGATTCATGACTTTAACCATGCCCACTCATTAACGAGCATGCAATAGTTGGTATTCTTGGCTAGCAAACACCCATTCAGAACCCAAACAGCCTTCCCTGTCAGAAATAAACCCCCTACAAAGTGAGAGTAGCGTTTTTTAAGCGCATTTATGCAGCCAGGGCAAGAATCGGCCTTCCTGATGCCAAACACAGCCCCTTTACAGCCAAGCCCAGCAGCTGCCATGTGCCTGCGCAGAACCCACGCACAAGTGCACAGTATGACACAAACAAAGTGTACCATAAGATTAAACAGCTTTGCGGTAGCCTTATTCCCAGGTCCTACCCAGCTTCTCATCTCTTGCTGAAATAGGAAGCTGGGTGGGGCCTGGGTACAAGGCTAATTGGCAACTCAGTTACAAGTGACATACCTGTGTGTGCTACCATGTGAGGGTGAGGAGGTGTGGTCATCTCTGGAGGAGTGAGGTGAGTGGAGATTGTGCAGGCAGTGACTGGTGGTTGTGTGAGGGAGACAGTAGACTGAGTAGACTGATGTAGCGGAGCCGTCTGAACTTGTGATGGAAGAAAGTGGCCTTGACTCCTGCCAAGTTGCACTGCAGGAGAACGGAGCATGTGGACAAAATGACATATACAAATGTCTACCACCAAACAGCATACTGTGACATCAACACACATAACACATCCACATATCATGACAGTACTAGGTACACTGAGTTAGTTACCTTGTGAAGTGGGGAGAACTCCAGAGGGTGGTGGTCCTTGTGTGTGGAAGTCAATGGTTATCTGTCTCTCTCGTCCTGGACTGTACATGTCTCTCAGCTGTTGGGCCAAGCGCCTCTCCTCCACAGGAGAACTCTCAAGTGCTTCAATGAGAACGCTCAAAGTGGGTGGGGGATTGCTACACTGCAACCAGACAGTCAACATTTCTAACAAACAATTGGTTAGCTGACGATTTTCGATTTCAATACGTTTCAGAGTTCCAACGGGAATTTGCAACTGTATTCCGAGAGAATACCACTTGTGAGAGACTGGATGCAGCTCACGGTGCAGGACACTCAAGTCATGCAGGCCTATACAGAGAGTGGACAAATGAGAGTACCATGTATAACTCGGTGTAAGTGTGCAATACATGATACATATAACTAAGTAAGTGTAAAGTCGAAAAATTGTTCTGATAACTATTACCATGACTGCCAGAAACTCAGTACATTATTCCATAATCAGATAAGCTGCTGGGTAGTTGAAGGTTCTTCAAATAATAGATCTTACGCTAACTTACCTAATGGCCCTGGATTCACCTCAATGTCTCCGCTCAACAACAGCAGGAGAACTATCACCACCGTTCTGGAGTATACCCTGACACCAAGACTGGGAGAAGCATGCCGGACACTGAAGTGGGATGAGGAACATGACGCATATCCAATGTTCAGCCTCACTACTCTGTTCTGAAGGACCATGGCTGGTAGTACATTGTTGAGAGATGACAGCACTAAACTGAAGGGCATGTGACCACATCGGCCAATGAGGTTCATGTGGTCTGTGGCTGCTAGCTGCACATGTTCTAACATTGGTAGAATCAAAATACACACAGCCAAAGGAAGGACGTAGCTGGGCACTACACGAGTGAGTTGATAAAAGTGGCAGATGTGTGGCCTTAGAGAAGCCTTCTGGTAGCTCTTCCAGTTTCTGGTCTGCATCTGTAGGGGAGCAGCAGGGGGAGATTATGGGCTGAAAGCTACCTCTGATACTGCTGTAGTCAGATGTATCATGCTAAACAGTTCATCTCACCATGATGAAGCATCTGCCTAGTCTAAGAACTAGTTGTACAAGATGGCTAGCCTCATTCCCAGGCTCTCACCGCTAAGGAGGGGGAGAGCATGGTACATTTTACCATGTGCGTGACCTCAAGGGTAGACACAACCTAATTGCGTGTGGGCATGCACGGAATCCCACACACGTACATGTAGTTCAGAGTTTGTGATCGAGGCAAGTACACGCGTAGCTACACATGTAGATGGCACAAAAACCACTGGCCATAAATCACAAGGTAGACCGGTGTAGTAGATTCTCAGAGTGTCAGACACGGCACCAGACGGGCTGAATGGCAAGAAATTTCATGATCTGTTGTGTGTTATAAGCTATTTACCCCAAAAGAAGACTGTACTGTAGTAGTCTTGAAAACACTTGCACTTGAACGTGCGTGGGCGCCCAGCTTAGTCTACCCCTGGAGTCATGTCTATCCTTGACGTCACGCATGTGATGTGGCAGGTGCATGGCTCAATGTACCAGGCTCTCCCCCTCCTAAGTGGGGAGAGCCTGGGAATGAGGCTACAAGATGGCATCTCTTCTAAAAATGTACAGCTTGTTTTTCAGAGCAAAGAATGCATGCACAAAATGTGTCCCAAGCCTTCCCTTCCATTTTAGTAAAAGTGAGCTTTACCTTGCACACGCATAGCACACAAACAGTATCATAAATGTAGATAGTGTACAGTAGTAGGACCTACTACTCTACTACCTATGATACATACCACCAGTAGTAATAATTGCCGTGTGCGGCGAGGAATGGTAATTGTGACATAGGCGCTAGGAGCAGGAGGTGTGGCCTAAGTGTAGCGAGGCTTGGTAGTTGCGTTGCAGTCTCGGCCACATGTGATGTCAAATGTATGTCACGCTTTTGGCCCCCCAGGGAGCGTCCCCGCAATATACAGGCACACGTGATCTCCATCACTGCTGAGTAAGTGGTCAAACTAGCTCCTGCTACAAAGCAGCAAGCGAGTTCGGCGTGAACCTCAACTTCCATAGCTCATGATCATGATCGTGGATACACTACTGAGCAAGCGAGCGAGCTCAGCGTGAGCTTCCAGCTCAGCTTTCATCTGGCAAATTCGACGCACGCACCCAGCTCGATCTACATCCCTCAACAGTTTCTACACTCCTCTTATGGGCAGTGTATTGCCATTTGTCTGCCCTAACTGAACTCCCTTGCTCAGCAGTTCTGGACTGACGGAAGAAAAGCTGAGCACTGGCTTTCGACTTCAACAGCTACTGTTCAAGGACTGTCTAGCCTCGTACCCAGGCCAATGAATAGCATAGGTACGAGGCTCAGGTAGCTATTGTAGTCTATCATTTAGTGCATAGACAGTAGAGCAGTAGGATAGGTATAGGAAACTCAGTCATATCCTTTGTATTTTTTATATTCTATAGAGTGCCTATGGTTAACCATCTGGTTAGGCTTTTAGCGTCCTTTGTAAGTGTTAAATAGGTGTCAAACTATCGGTCAACACTGGCTTTAGATAACCCCTTGACCATGTACTGTACCTCACACTATTTGTCTATCATAATGAACTCTTTGGTGCCTACATAAACACTAGCCTCGCGAGCCAGCCGTATTTTCCTTTATTTCCAGTGGGAGGAGCGAGAGGGAGAGAAAAACAATTCTAGACACTGCCCAGCTTTCCGTGGATATCTGGAGTAATGTATGAGGTTTAAATCTGATTGATTCATTCAAAATTAAACACATGACTTCCTGCGCACCAACCCGTATACTTTTTAATCCTAATGGCATTCTATGATACAAATTTGCCTTAAGGCTTTATACTCCACGGGCATGATGAGAATACAAGCACAGCATCAAGATGACTAGCCTCGTTCCCAGGCTCATGCCATACACGAGCCTGGGAATGAGGCTACAAGATGACTAGCTATCTCAAGTCGCTGGAAGCCATGCCTATAATTATGATCACTCTCCCAGTAGGAGAAATTACAGACTGTGTACACTCTTGAGACGACTCTTTTTCAATGCGTGCCTAGCGGGATCGTTCTGAATGTGCTTTCTGTCGTTACAGTATGCCAGCATGGGCACAACCTGCACCAAACAGCTGGATGAACGAGATAGGATGTTAATTTGTATGCCATCCACATGACCTGTAGCCTTTGAGTGCAATTATTACATTCCTTTGTGGCACGGAAAGCTGGCCAGAGTGTCAAGACATATTTTTTCTCTCCCTCTCGCTCCCACTGGAAATAAACAAAAACTGGCTGGCTCACTGAACTACGTATATGCCTATCACAAGGGGTAGTCATGTCGCCTGTTGAAGTGTTTGCAACCGCGATAAGTTTCTTGATCGGCAAAAAGTGTGCTTGATCGTTCCCTTCTAAGGCTCTTGATCGTTTGATTTTCAAGGGCTAAAGGTCAAATTGCAGCCGCGCATTCTTGATCTGTTGATTTTAGCAGTTTGGAGGTCACCTTGATCCCTTGATCGGCCCCCCAAAAAAGGGCTTTGATTGCTTGATTCAATTTTGATCCCAGTCGCAACGCTTCTACACGGGACATATAATGACAACCCCTTGTATCATCATGTACAATATTGGTATCTCTATCGTGCTACATTGAACAGGCTGGTCCCTCTTCTACTACTCTACTATTAGTGTCTCGGCAATAGTGGCCATGCAGGCTCTGCGCGCGAGGCTTTTTGCATGCATGTACCCTAGTTCTACACGGCAGACACAGGGAGAGGAAGCCTCAGTGTCACAGCAACAACACAAGAAGGAATAGCTCAAATGCCTTATATCGAGCTAAATTTGTAGAGCTTAGCCTTAGGTCTGGGCACACACCAGGCAGCTACACCATGGACAATCATGCCATACACTAGTCTCGCAAGCCAGACCCAACCAACCCCAGCGTGGATCACTTTCAGTATGGTATCACACTAGGGTTGGGCGGATTATGCTGGCATAATTTTGGGAATAATAGGTACCAGAAAGCATTGAGCATTATGCGGGTACATTTTGAGCATAATGTGTCTGTGGTAGACTGGTAGTCTTGTCCTCAGACCGTGTCCCAGTCCCAGACTGTGAAGTATCTCGTCCCATGCCCTGTTGGTAAGCGGGCGAAGTAAGGGAGCAATGATCAGCAATCACAGAGTCTGGTGGACTACATTGAACTTTCCATGATGTTGCAGTTCAATGGTCGACGAACTGCCATCCTGTTTCAATTTACTTTTTCTGTACAGTGTAAAATAATTATTTGAACATACAAGTTTGCTCCTTCCAGAAATAATGCATGGGCATAGTTTGAGCATAATAGGCAAATTTATGGCATAATTTGTACAATTTTGAGCATATTGGAATAGCATAATGGCACAAAATTGAGCATAATCCGCCCATGGATAATATAGTACGCGTACTATCATGGCGTACGGTAGTACGCCATATGTAGGGATGACCCCGAAAAAAAATGGCGGCCACATTCAAAGTGCACAAATGACACGCTCGAAATGTCCGCGTTAGATAAGTCAACGGCCTCCATGAGCCATATCAGACATTATCGAGTGCTTCCATGGGCAACAGGATCGTTAAATTTGCTGGAAAGCATCGCTAAGTATACCTGACATCAAGTCGCTAAAAAAGGCAAATCGTCTACCTTCTGACTTCTTTTGCTCACCACGATAGCACGACAACGGCTGAAGCTATTACAACGATTCAAACGCGAAAGATCAGCATAAATTACTGGGTATTGTACCCACCACTCATCGTTCTCAAAGAAAGAAGTCGAATTAATCGGCGATTCTCAGGTAACCCCACGCTTATGCTTGCTGCTATACGCCATTTTGTTAGAATAGAATATTCATAGCGATTACGTCAACAGAAGTTCAACAGCTACAGCACGTGAAGTTGGCATGCAGCTGCGGTTATTCTACTTCCGTAGAGAACTTGACGATCGATTGATTCCCAAACGATTGCATATGTTGCTACTTTCATACAGCAGTTGACGTACTTGTGCTGGATTTGACAAGGAACGCAGTATGCGTAACGTCCACAAGAAACGGGCGCGGGATAAGCAGAACTATCTGCGAAACAAAGAAAGCAAAAGGCAAGCGTCCCGTAACAAGTACTGGAAGAAACCGGAAAAACAAAGGGCATCTTCCCGGGCGTACTCTCTTACTAGTTATTGGAAGAACCCTGAAAAGAAAAGGGCATCTTCCCATACCCGTTATTGGGAGGACCCCGAGACCACAGTGCCTTAGAACAACCACTCACACACACATGCACATACCCAATTAGACAACAGTTACACCCATGATTCCATTGTCAAGTGGATAAGTGCAAACAGCTAACATCCTCCAGAAATCCATCAACATCAACAATAAACTACATAACAAGTCATTTCACTTGGGGTGTGGTTACACAACAACAACAAAAAAACAACAGAAACAAGTCACAAAAAAGTTTGCCAAACGCAAACAAGCACATGTAGGGATGAAATCCTCAAAAACCAACCAAACAAGACGGGAACGACACCACAATACTTTTACACCATCCCTACATCTTGTGCCATTTTGCCACCTGTACACAACACAAAACCCTCTACATTTGTAATTATTAGCCCACACCAACCACAAACAAACATAGTACTTCACTCCATTCAACTATCTCACAAAATAACCCATCCTTCACAAAGCATTACAAAATTACCACTACTCACTTCACAGCCACCTGTATACAAGACAATCCATATCTATCATGCTAAACAGGCATAAAACTTAACAACATAATGCACATTCCAACATACCACACACACTCACCACTCCTCACTCACTCCACACCTTCCACACACAACTTGGACCATACCTGCTACACTCAGTAGCAACCACCAACAACACAACATACTCACTATGCACAACACACCCATGCCACACCCTTCCATCTACAAGACAACCCTCTTCTACACACAACTAAAAAACAAATACAAACACACAGTTTTGGCAAAATGGCACAAGATGTAGGGATGGTGTAAAAGTATTGTGGTGTCGTTCCCGTCTTGTTTGGTTGGTTTTTGAGGATTTCATCCCTACATGTGCTTGTTTGCGTTTGGCAAACTTTTTTGTGACTTTATTATCCATGATCCGCCCAACTTACGCACGGGGAAAGGCACTGAAAGCGATCCGCGCTGAGGTTGGTGGGGTCTGGCTTGCGAGACTAGCCATACACAACATGTATTTCCCATAAATGCAGTGTCAACAGAATAAAACTTAATTAATTTCTCACCATTCCAGACGTTACTAGGTCTTTCTCAGATTGTTCTGAAAAACCGCTCTAAGCAGGTCTCTTGTTCAGTACTACAGTAGTGCACTCAACTGCAATTCAGCACTTTTTTGTCACGTGATTAAAGCAGCTACACCCACTTTCATGACACACCCACGTTGTTAGACACTGCTAGCAACTTGTTGATCCAAAACACTTGAAAAATCAGTACATGAAAACATAATGGCCAAATGATGAATTAATAATGTAGTACTGTTTCTGGTGTCCTAGCCTCATACTTGTCCACAAGACACAGCAACACTGTACAGTGGACCCTTCTAACAAGGACTTCCTCCTTCTTCTTGACAGCTTCTGTGTTCAACTGTATAGGGTACAAGAAGACGTGGGACTTGGTGCGTGTGTGTGTGTGCGTCAAGGCCACTGGATGTGAATGGTCAGCCTATTCAAGGAGCATAAATTTTTGGACCTATTTTGTCAACTTCAAAGAGGTAGCTACCATTAAAATGATTTTCCAACAACCTCCATATGCAACCATGCTCAGTCACAACTGTGGCATATGTTACAATACTGTGCACTGACACTAATGACTGTGTAATATCCTCTGATGTAAAATTACGCATGTATGTGTGGTAGTATTTAAGGCACGTATTTATGTTTTTGTTCAGTTCCCTCTGTCGTTGGATTCTCATGAGCTCTATAATAAGTTATCTATACTAAGTATCGTCAACGACAACAACAACCAAGGTATTGTCCATTGTGATAAGGGAGAGGAAGGGAAGGAGCGATGAAGGAAGGGAGGGGCTACAGACGACACTTGGCAACAACAAAGCATAAAGCAGAGAGGAAGGTGGCACACATACTGCAGTCATCATGACCAGCCTACATACATACCATTGTGGTGAACAGCTTCACCTTTTGAACCACTCCTCCCTCTCACTGCACAGTGGCCCCCTGTGGGACTCCTCCTGTGAGGCCGAAGGTTGTGGTCTGATAGACTGCAGTCATCATGACCAGCCTACATACATACCATTGTGGTGAATAGCTTCACCTTTTGAACCACTCCTCCCTCTCACTGCACAGTGGCCCCCTGTGGGACTCCTCCTGTGAGGCCGAAGGTTGTGGTCTGATAGACTGCAGTCATCATGACCAGCCTACATACATACCATTGTGGTGAACAGCTTCACCTTTTGAACCACTCCTCCCTCTCACTACACAGTGGCCCCCTGTGGGACTCCTCCTGTGAGGCCGAAGGTTGTGGTCTGATAGACTGCAGTCATCATGACCAGCCTACATACATACCATTGTGGTGAACAGCTTCACCTTTTGAACCACTCCTCCCTCTCACTGCACAGTGGCCCCCTGTGGGACTCCTCCTGTGAGGCCGAAGGTTGTGGTCTGATAGACTGCAGTCATCATGACCAGCCTACATACATACCATTGTGGTGAACAGCTTCACCTTTTGAACCACTCCTCCCTCTCACTGCACAGTGGCCCCCTGTGGGACTCCTCCTGTGAGGCCGAAGGTTGTGGTCTGATAGACTGCAGTCATCATGACCAGCCTACATACATACCATTGTGGTGAACAGCTTCACCTTTTGAACCACTCCTCCCTCTCACTGCACAGTGGCCCCCTGTGGGACTCCTCCTGTGAGGCCGAAGGTTGTGGTCTGATAGACTGCAGAGAGTTGAGCAGTTGTGCGAGGTGTGTTTGAGGGGAGACATTTGTCTGGAAGGAGAAAAATGAGGTAAGTGGAGCAACATGAAATCGTAATTTAAGTTTACATATGCTGTTCTGAGATGTTTTCACAGAACATAAACAATGGAAGGGCTAACTCGTCAGACTTGAACACACCCACTAGCCTCATACCCAGGCCGCATGGGAGGAGTGAAATGTTTCTCTCCTCCCACGCGGCCTTGGTACGAGGCTACACACCCACCAGACCTGAACACATTCACATGAACTTACCCCTAACAAAGAATTACTGTATGCATTATTCTTCATGCACACTTACCCAGCAATTTTGGAGGTGGGGAGTGGGAGGGAGGAAGACGCAGGCTTCTCCATGTCTGGGAACCCTTGTGGCTGTAGGTGCGTGTGTTATGTTCGTCTTCCATGTCAGTCAGACTGTGGTACTTGTGCTTCAGGATTTGCTCCTGAGAAGGGAGGAATGATATGATGGGAGGGAAAGAGAAAGGGAGAGAGGGAAGGTAAAGGAAGCAGAAGAAGTGAAGGGGGGAAACCACAAGCCACTTTTGAGAGAATTGAACTACCGACCTTCATTTTCTCTTACCACTGAGCAACATACATGTAGCCTTGTTCCCAGGCCTAGCTCCCCCAGTTTTTTTTATTTGCGTTCAGTGTAGTACACAGAAGCGGAAGAGCACAATAAATGGGAAAGGCCTGGGAACACTTACCACCTGACATGATGCAAGGTGGACATGGGGGGCAGTGCCCAACTACAAATTTGTGTGCAATAAACCTGAGAGCAGGTTTCTTACTGGCAGAATACTCTTGATCTTGTGAACGTCTGGGTCTAACGACAGAGTGCTCAATGATGAAGTCTAGTACGTTCTTTGAATGTGGACCACTCATCCCTATGTCCACCTTGCGTCTACCTGACATCATTCATGTGATAAGTGTTCCGAGGCCTTCCCTAGCTGTTTTTTTTTTGACGATCTGCCGCTTCCATGTATTAATACTGAATGCAAACTGAAGAACAAAAAACGGGGAAATCCACTTACTCACAATACACATGTACTCATACCCTATACTCACACACGCAAACCTGTATGCATGCACTGACACACACACACATCTACAAACCTTTATCTTCTTGAGGTCGATGGATTTCTTGATGATCTGGTAATACTCTGGCAGCTCCCTCCTCGTCAACAACACCATGAAGATACCACTGATCCCAGAACTGTTCTTGACCTCTACGCTCAACTCCCAGAGCTTGAGTATCATGTGTGTCAACTTGCGAGGGTTCTGCACTACCACTGGCCAGGGACGCTTCAGTAACTGGGCACAAAGAACATGTATGTGTGCATACCACACTGTACTCCCTCTCCCCTACATACCCTCCACCAGCCTATACTCCCTCTCCCTCTCTTGCACCCCCCCCCCCCCCCTCACACACACACACACTCCCAACTATATACCCCTTACCCTTGTACACTCTAATACATACCTCACTGTCACCCTCACTCATTTCCCCTGCACACCTCCCTCACCACCACACAGCATCCCCTCACATCCCATCTCCCCCTCACTACACAACACTCACCCACTCCCCAGCATTCCCTCTCTCACTCACATATTGGGAAGCTTGTCTCCAAGAAACACCGACATATTCCTACTCTTGTTCAGTTCTTTCGCCTCCTCCAGAGTACTCTCATCAATTGCCTTCGTACAACCCACAACCAATAAACATTCCTTCTCATCCTCAAATTCTGTCTGCTCCACCTGTACAGTATGTGAGAGAGAACATCCATGATAACACCCCCAGGATAAGGTTTGAAGGTACATGTACATCCAATCAGACCACCATCAAGATGGTCTGATTGGAAAAGACCATAAATCAAGCAGCTTACATAATGATTATGTTTGAGGAGTTCTTACATACCTGAACTTTCCATTATAAGGGCACTGGCGTCCTTCAGGGATCTGTGTGTATCTTCTTTCTGGTGCTCCCCATGATGTGTGTTGGATGACCCTCTGAGAGGTGGTGATCTCTTAGAGGAGAATGGTGGCATCACAACTGTTCCTGAGTGGATGGAGGGAGGGCATGTGAGAGGAGGTGGTCCCTCTCCTCGTTCACTTGTTGTGTACGGGAGCATGAGAAAGAGGCAGAGAGGTAGATACATGTGAGAGAATGTGTGAAGAACAGGAGAGTATGGGACAGACTCATACCATACAAGTTCTATATTACATGTATGTGCATGATGTGGCACTTCTCAACAGCAACATGGATGCACACTGATTAGAGAAACTCTTCAGCACTTACATTTGGAAATTTTCTTAATGCAGTATATGGTTGCAAACAACTGTGCTCTAAGTGTGCATAGTATTCCCCGCCATGCCCTACGGTGATAGTTACATCTTTCATAAACCTTGGGGAGATGCACCGATATAGCTACATGCAGTGAACACACATGAATCTCAGTCATACAGTATATCACATTGTGAAGCACCTTGGTTTCAGTCAGCCGAGTCTACAGATCTCCTGGCATATGTCTCTGTGGAGGGATCACATGACCCAGGCCAGTATCCAGTGACTGCTCACACCCTCTCCTGGAGCCACTTGAAAGGGAAGGGAAAGTCCCGTGATGGAGACACAATCAGGCTCCAATGGTGCAATGCAACTGTAGGTGGAGGTGAAGTGAGCACTAAATGGAGTATCAAGTGTCTGGAAGCTATTTCCATCATACACATGCAATATTAGACATCAATAAATAACAAGCACAAGAGTGCATAAGAGCGCATACGAACGGGCGGCTCGAGTAAGAGCGTGTAACTCCAATAGAAGCCCATAGTCCAGTCAAAATTATATTGAACTATGCTAAATTAAAATAGAAAACCGGGTCATGTGCTTAGCAACAATCACTCATGTCTATACACAACTGCACAGTACGTGTTACTATCTTTAGTACTGGCAGTAAATTCCAAATTCTATTGAGTTAGACACTCTTACTCAAGCTGCCTGTTCTTATGCACTCTTGCAAGCATACAGTACAGATGTATGGGTGGGGAGATTGAGCTCATATGTGCGACAAAGATGTGTTAATACTAGGAGTATGCATGCGTATGATGCCTCGCGCTGCGCCATGCGCCAGTGCATATGCACATTGTGCATGCGGGTGGGTGGGGGGGGGGCAGGTACGTGTCAGCTAGAAATTGTCTGCTGCTGGTTTAGTGGGAGCCAAAAGAACAATACCTGGCTTGTAAAGACTCTCCAGTACGTGCTTTCTACTTTTGAACTCTTTCTCGTTCTCTTCTTGCTCTCTTGGCTTCTACAGTGGACTGACCTCTGTGCTTTTTTTGGTCCCAGAGTCGCCAGCCGTCGGCTGTGTTCAGTACTCGTTTCTGCAATTGACTACGCCAAATAGGTATGTTGCGAAGGCCTAGCCGTGCTGTCCTCCCCGTCCTCAATCACCACGAAACGTTGTCCCTCCCAACTCCATCCTCCATCGACGTCATCGTGTAATGCACATATCAGTGATGCCAGAGTTCCTGAGCATGAGCACAAATCGACATTCCAAACGTGACCGCAAATTGACATTCCGTGACCGCTATGTACGTACATACATATGTAGATCCTGAGAATATATCCCTCATTCAGAGCCTCGGACTAATGCGCTCAGCAATTATGCATTATCCCCGTCCTTAATAGGAATTCAGTGATTAAAAGCATTTCAATTAAACACAGCCAGGTGATGTAACACGTGATGGAACAATCTTTGATTCCTACCGGGGACTGTCACATTTGAGCTGATGCAAGAACAGCATAGTCTAGCTAGCTGGTAACCACAGAGTGAGCATGAAGAGAAAATAACAAATATAACTCACTACCTTCATTGTCAAGAATGCAAGTATGCATGAGTCAACACGGCTCCTCCCTGGATGAGAGTGTGACAGGTCTTGAGGTTGTTGGTTTGTACTGCATGCACAAGAAGAACTGGAAGCTGAGAGTCAGATTTCAATTGCCAAGTGGAAAACAGTCAGGTCATGTCAGGTCACGGCCTAAGCACAAATGGTAGAAGAAGTGGCAAATGACATCTCCTATTTATAGTGTAAGTTCAAACATGTTTGAACTTACATGTTCACACACATGCACGTTTCCTACTACACACACTCACACACTTGCACACACGCAAACCAGAGGAGGTCTGACAAGCTTGTTGCTCTCCTAGTGGTGCTACTACTGTACCAGTGCAAGCTACAGGTTGTTGTTGCTCTCCTGGTGGTGCTGCTACTGTACCAGTGCAAGCTACAGGTTGTTGTTGCTCTCCTGGTGGTGCTGCTACTGTACCAGTGCAAGCTACAGGTTGTTGTTGCTCTCCTATGGTGGTCTTACTACCGTATCAGCAATATTCATGTCCTATGGTATTATAGTAATTGCATTTTTGTGCAAGACAAGGGGTGGAACTCTGGTTATATTCATGTATTGAACTATAAAGCAATATTCATGTGTTGTTACATACGCTATAGGAACTGTTCATGTTTGTTGGAATACTGACCAGACAAGGGATAAAACCATAAACAGTACCAAAGGTGGGATGGGCGCACAGCCTGGGCCTGGATGAGGGCAAAGTACCAAGCATATAGCCTCGTTCTCAGGCCTTCCCACCATCCAGTTTTTCATCGCTTGCAGTATGGACATATTCAAACAGACATCAATATATCTACAGACAAGCATATACTATCATGCACACGCGTACATATGCACACACCATGCACACATACACATGTACACTCACACATTCGCCATCACTGTTGCTGTGATCAGTTACAAACATGTATGTAGCAGTCCACTACTCCACACAAATTCCACATATGCACCCACCACCACACGGACGAGGTTCATCTGGGGAGGAGAGCACCACGTGGACAAGGTTCATCTGGGGAGGAGAGCACCACATGGACGAGGTTCATCTGGGGAGGAGAGCACCACACAGACGAGGTTCATCTGGGGAGGAGAGCACCACGTGGACGAGGTTCATCCGGGGAGGAGAGCACCACGTGGACAAGGTTCATCTGGGGAGGAGAGCACCACGTGGACCAGGTTCATCCGGGGAGGAGAGCACCACGCGGGCCAGGTTCATCTGGGGAGGAGAGCACCACACGGACGAGGTTCATCTGGGGAGGAGAGCACCACGTGGACGAGGTTCATCCGGGGAGGAGAGCACCACGTGGACAAGGTTCATCTGGGGAGGAGAGCACCATGCGGACCAGGTTCATCCGGGGAGGAGAGCACCACGCGGGCCAGGTTCATCCGGGGAGGAGAGCACCATGCAGACCAGGTTCATCTGGGGAGGAGAGCACCACACGGACGAGGTTCATCTGGGGAGGAGAGCACCACGTGGATGAGGTTCATCTGGGGAGGGGAGCACGATGTGGACGAGGTTCATCTGGGAAGGAGAGGGAGAGAAGCTAGTAGCAAACGTCACTTCAGCAAATGTACAATTACTGTGCCAAGAATGCAATTATCAGACCTGTTCTCTTGATCTGTCATGTAGCTTTGCCTTCAAGTAGTCAGTGACGTTCCCTAAGTATCAGTCACTAGTAAAAGCAGACAAATTTTTAGTACTTGAACTGCACAAAATTTACTCGATAAATAGAGGAGAGGGACAGAAAAGGGAACGAGGAGTGTTTGTGGACACCAGTAAAGTTGACACAAGAACATTCTGTATGGCCTGGCTGGTAACCACAAAGTGCTAGAGGAAGTTGAGGAGCAACTAAACACTCACTACCTTCATTGTCAAGAATACAAGTATGCATGAGTCGACACGGCTCCTCCCTGGATGAGAGTATGACAGGTCTTGAGGTTGTTGGCTTGCACTGCACGCACAAGAATAACTGGAAGCTGAGAGTCAGGGATTTCTAGGATCTCTCTGGGAGGAATCAGAGGGTTGTCGTGGGACACTTTATAGCACTCTCTTCAATTGTGGGGTGGAGGGAGAATACCAGGACATGTCATGTCAAGGCCTATAAGCAGGGAGAGTGTCAATGAATGGCAGCTGTCTTCTAAACAGTTCTGTTTCTCAAATTTACACTCACTTCACTCCCCCCAACTCCCATATGCATACACACATTGGTAAGAATAACATCATGAGATTGTTCTAAGATTGTCCCGGGATGGCTCTATCACATACACACATTGGTGAGAATAACATCATGGGATTGTTCTAAGATTGTCCCGGGATGGCTCTATCACATACACACATTGGTGAGAATAACATCATGGGATTGTTCTAAGATTGTCCCGGGATGACTCTATCACATACACACACATTGGTGAGAATAACATCATGAGATTGTTCTAAGATTGTCCCGGGATGGCTCTATCACATTGGTGAGAATAACATCATGGGATTGTTCTAAGATTGTTCCGGGATGGCTCTATCACATTGGTGAGAATAACATCATGGGATTGTTCTAAGATTGTTCCGGGATGGCTCTATCACATTGGTGAGAATAACATCATGGGATTGTTTTAAGATTGTCCCGGGATGGCTTTATCACATTGGTGAGAATAACGTACATCATGGGATTGTTCTAAGATTGTCCTGGGATGGCTCTATCACATTGGTGAGAATAACATCATGGGATTGTTCTAAGATTGTCCCGGGATGGCTCTATCACATTGGTGAGAATAACATCATGGGATTGTTCTAAGATTGTCCCGGGATGGCTCTATCACATTGGTGAGAATAACATCATGGGATTGTTCTAAGATTGTCCCGGGATGGCTCTATCACATTGGTGAGAATAACATCATGGGATTGTTCTAAGATTGTCCCGGGATGGCTCTATCACATTGGTGAGAATAACATCATGAGATTGTTCTAAGATTGTCCCGGGATGGCTCTATCACCTACACACATTGGTGAGAATAACATCCTGGGATTGTTCTAAGATTGTCCCGGGATGACTCTATCACATTGTTGAGAATAACATCGTGGGATTGTTCTAAGATTGTCCCGGGATGGCTCTATCACATACACACATTGGTGAGAATAACATCCTGGGATTGTTCTAAGATTGTCCTGGGATGGCTCTATCACAAACTAAAATCCACAAGTCAACGTACAGAGATGGACTGATGGACCTACGTACCCACTGGCAGCTGCTTTGTGCATGGGTGTGGCCCCATGTACACTCTTCACTCCAAAGTTGGCTCCATAGGTCTGTAGAATCTGGATACACTAGCAGCAATGTCAGAACATTACTGTGTGTGTGTGTGTGCATTAATTGGAATGTATGTGTGCAGTAAGTAGAACGCATGCATATATACGTACATGCAGACATGTACACAGCAGTGACATTCAATGGTTATCACACATACATACACATGCATGCACGCACACACGCACACACGTACTCACTCAGCATGCACACGCACACAAACACACATAAACACATACACCACACATACACAAGCATGAACACACACACGCAAAAACGTGTACCTACTGATATGCAGAAACCATGCACATATACTCTTGCAAACATACAGCCTCACATACTTGTTGTCACTTACTGTGATTGGTTAGTGGTACACTGTAGTTCACTATCAGGACAAATTCCGAGATTATCTTCTAGATGGGGATGTGCTGTCGTCTAAATCAGATGGTAGTGAGTCACTTCCACTTACAAAGTTATGTACACTTCTCGTCAGTGTGGGGCTTGATCACACTCACTCAAATAACGCTTGTAGTCACCATCACAACAATCTCATTGGTTAACTTGGGGGTCATAAAGAGATCTTTCAGTGTGCTGTTCCTGTTGTTGTCATGGAAACCAACAGGAGAGAGTTCTCCCTTGTGTTCGTGCGGTGATGTGCTGTGAAGTGAATGAGTCAACTGAGAACTAGTTATGTACACCAAAAGTCAACTTGCATGGCGGAGGAATAGTTACCAGAACTTGACACGGTCTTGCAGTGTTTTGTCTAGTGTAGAAAATGAGGGTGGTTTGCATTTCTTTGAAAGCCCGAGTTTCTCCAGTGTTGTATTGTGTTTCAGACTCTCAATCAGTTCTAAGGCACCATCAACACCAACACTGTCATCACCGAGGCCTAGTGTCTTTAGACACTGATTCTTCTTAAGCATACTAGCAAAAGCAACTGCACCTTCTGATCCAATTAGATTGTTACTAATGTAAAACTCCCTCACAGTGAAATTTTTTTCCAATGCCTCTGCCAGACAGACAACACCTTCACCTTGGATGCTGCACTTACTCATGTTGAGTTCAGCCAAGCTCTTGTTTGTAGCTAACATGTCGGCAAAAGCAACTGCACCTTCTGATCCAATTGAATTACCCTCCAGCAACAGGGTTTGTAGTTGGGTAGTGGTGTTTTCTTCTAGTGCCTTTGCTAGGTGGACAGAATCACTACTCTGAATTTTGCACCACCCAATGTACAACTCCTTCAACCTGGTGTTTGCTCTCAGCACTGATGCAAGGTGGAATACATTCTCTGAACTGAAGTTGGTCTGACTCATGTACAGTTTCTCAAGAGAGGTATTGTGAGAAAGACCATCAACAATGAAACTAACACTATCAGGTGATAATTTAAATGCATCATCAATGTCATCTTCATAATCCTGAATATCAAGCACTTCTATGTACTTGGAACTAGCCAGCAACTCACTCAAGGCCTTGCAGTCCTCAAAACCAATATCAGTCTCTCTCAAGTTCAGTTCTCTGATGGTACTAAACTTAGTGAGAGATGTGATGAGATTCACTGCACCTCCTCTGCCAAAGTCACTAAGGTTCAGGTACTCAAGGTGTAGTAACAAGTCAGTGTGTCTGGACAAGAGGTTGCAGGTTTCTGATGTAAGGTCACATAAGCTCAAACTAAGATGAGTGAGGTTGTGAAACACTGACATTTGTGCCATGTTATCTACTAACAAATGAGCAACAGCTGGGTCAGGCTCATCTTCATAACTCAAGCACATCTCCTTGATCTTCCCTGTTGATGACAACTGACACTGGCCCTGCTGGAGGTTTAATGCTCTCAGAAATAGTTCAACTGATTCCAGCTCACAGTCCTGCAACTCAAGCTTCCACTCACAACTGCTGTGAGCAATGCAATGCCCCAGAACATACCAATCAAATGGCAGTTTACTATAACAGGCAAAGCTCACACAGCCAGAACCAAGGACACTGGTGATTGCTGAAGAATCTTGAGACTCAAAGAGCCAGTGCAGGATTTCAAGTCTAATGTAGTGTTCATAAGTTGCAAACCCTCTCACGACATCCCACAAGTCTCTTCCTAATTCACTGAGACCTGCTAGAAATCTCACTACTACTTCCAACTTCTCACTTTCAAGATGTTCTCTCATGAATGCTACCTGGTCATCAATGCTCTGCTGGGAAATGTGGTAGGCTGCTAAATACTCTTGGATGGTTAAGTGAAGGAAGTTATACGAAACAGAAGCTCCCCTGTCCACATACAGCTCTGGACAGCTCTGCATCAGTCCCAGGGGGTCAAAGTCACTGCGAAGATCTTGGAAGATAAGCTCAGTCTCGGCACTCATGATTCCCGTGTGTGCTATTTTACAAATCTCACAAAACTGATCACTCACAGGTTGAGGAAGATCTTTGAAACTGTTGATATTTGTACATGTATCCTTGTACTCCTCTTTATCTTTCAAATAGCGGAGCAGTAGGGTTCTAATCAGGGATGAGTAAAGCTGGGTCATGGTTTTGGGAACAACTGTACCACTTGACTTACAAGACTCATAAACATGAGTTACTATAGCTGAGTTGAGTGGTACATACATCATGCTGTGGATGTGGGGATAGAGGGAGAGGTACTCACTGAAATCTGATTGTGACTGCTCATCTGAGAAAGCACACCGAATGTACTCATCTATCTCCTTCTTACCAAAGCCTACTATCTCAATTCTGCGGGAATTCACACTATTACAGAATTGATGAAGCTCTGCACTAGCACTGGGTCTGGTGGTCAAGATCACAGTGGCCCTGGGAAGCTCTTGCCCCCTAAACAGCCTAACAAAAATGGAATTCATGGTTCGTTTTGAGGCAGGAGCCTCATCAAATCCCTCAAGGATTAGTAAAAGCCCATGGCCTCCAGTTGTGGTAATGAGATCAACAATATCAGACTGCAACTTCAGGTTGGGGTGGTAAAACAGTTCAAAAACACTCCTGGCTTCGTGCACTCTCTTGTCTCGAAACTTCAACAGGACCACTAGGGAATACCCATTGAAAAGCTGGTGCTGGCCCCACTTCTGACACACCTCCCATGCAAAGGTGGACTTGCCGATGCCAGGGGCACCTTCCATAAGAAGTTGGGTTACCGGGTATTCTCTAATCTGTTCTTTATCCTTATTCTCTTTAATACGGTTTGGTTTGAGTATATCCTTCATTCTAATTGGTGCCTTCCACTCTAAAATATCATCAATACAACCACGAATAGTTTGCTCCCTGAACTGCACCAGATCTGCTCTGTTAGCATACTCATTGCTGATCACTGCTAAGTTGATGTAATTTCTTGTGTGCAGTTGAGGCCACTTGGTACAGGGTGCATGGTGTTGTGTGTAATATCCTCTAAGAAATAAGGCATACTTTCCAAGTGGGCTATCAGGGTGAGGGGGAGGGGGATGTTGGGAGGGAGAAGATTGATACGAGTCGACAGGCTGAAGCTGAACAGGGGCTTGGAAAGAGGTTTGCCAAAAAGGCAGGGAGGGTATTTGGTGAAGTTGAAGGGGAGGTAACTGGAAAGCTTGAAAGGCGGGAGGTTGGTGGTACCCAAGTTGTTGGTAGGTACGTTTACCCAGTGGAACAGGTGAACGATGGGAAAAAGGATATTGGTAAGGAGGTTGATACGGCTTTTGATGAAGTTGATAATGAGGTTGCTGGTGTGGAGTTTCACTAGTAGGTGGGTTGGAGTGTTGAAGGGATGGTGGGTTGGGAGAGTGGTAGGAAGGATGGTGGTATGGAGGCTGGATAGGCTCAGTGTGTTGGTAACTAGGTTGCCCCAGTGGTGGTTGGAAGGGAGGGCAGTGTGAAGGTTGATAGGTAAGTGACTGAACAGGAGGTTGAGGTTGGTAGGGAGGTGGGTGCACAACTTGAGTGAGAGGATGAAATAGTGGGTGGTACAAAGTTTGGAGAGGAGGTTGAGAGTTAGAATGTTGAACCAGATGATGTTGAGGATGATGATAGTGTTGATGGGTAACAACTCTAGGTAGGGTCACTGATTCACCATATATTGATGGTCCTAAACCTGACACAAGGGACACACCGTTTTCCTCATGCACACATTTACGTTTCACTGCTGGGGTACTTAGTTCCTCACCACCATCTCTTGATTCAACTGACCCACCTCCTCCATGTGCACCTGAGGTTGTGCTCAAGAGTCCTCCTGTGTGGGGAGAGAAAAGAGGAAGTCTGGAGTAATGGGGTGTGGTTTTGTACTTTCCACTCAGTTCACTACGACAACTGGAAACAAAATGTTCCCTTGAGCATGTGTATGATCAGACCATTTTTGTCATTTTGCTCATGATAGACCAACTTAACGGCCACGCCCAACTCCAAGAACATGGGATCATAGGTCATCAAGCTGTTGGTCCACTGACAAGACCTAGCCTCATTCTCAGGTTCTTCCTATGCACGAACAAAAATCTCACTTTTTGTACTGCAAGCGACGGAAAGCTGGGCAGAGCCCGGGAATGAGGCTAGACAAGCACAGTTTAGTGACATATTTGTCCAGAGTCTGGTTAGTCAGAACGAAAGTTGCTGAGAAGGAAACTCACAGGGAGCTCAAGAAAACAATGAATGGGTGCTGAAGTGCTATGCATAACAGCAAGAGCATATAAGAACGGGCGGCTAGAGTAAGAGTGTGTAACTCCAATAGAAGGCCGTAGTCTGGGCAAAATTATTGAACCGTACTAAAAATAGAACACCCGATCACGTGCTTAGCAACAATGGCTTATGTCTATGCACAGCTGCGTATACGTGTTACTATTTTTATATAGTGTTTGCAGTAAATTCCGCCCGGTTTCGAATTTTACGTAATTACACGTTCTTACTCTAGCTGCCCGTTCTTATGCGCTCTTGATAACAGTCAGCTGGTTCATTCCGCGTCCTCCCACCCCTTCCCCCCAACACCCAAAAATTACCTAAGTTTGAGGCTATCACAACAACACAAAAATTCTTGCAACTTTATCTACTGTCCCCGAGACTGTGACTCTGGCAACAGAGAATCACAGTTAATGGGTCGTAATTATCAGCTCCGCAAGCTTTGTTTCTTTTTTGAACTCAAATTGAATTACACTATTCATGTAGGGGGACTGAATTCTTATTGGGACGAGCCTGAGCGAGCCCCACACTAGTGGGACTGCATTGCGGAAGTGTGTGTGTATCTAGCTAGCTATCTATGCTTGCTTGCGTATATTTTAAATTCGCATTTAAATATTTCCTGAAAATTGAACAATAGGTAGCCTCAATAGGTGAAGGGCAATGCTAGGCTACTGCCAGAGTGCAGCGTCGGCAACCATAGCAGAGACGGCTCAAGTTGAAGCACGCATGGCACCTTACTTCTTTTATTTTTTGTCACAGCAGCTACGGACCGACCCGGCATCAACGGCAGGCTGCTCGCAGACCGTACAAAATGACATGCGGGGTTGAGATTGCTTCAGGTAAGCGTCATGCATAAACGACACTCATAAACGCTAGTGATTCACCTCATGATTTCAGCGTGAAGCTTAGTCTATTCATGTGTAGCCATAGTAGCTGCTTGCTCAGGCTCACCCCCACAACGTTCTACATTTTCTAGTATAAGGTACTTTATAAAGACAACAGTGACTCATTCTAGACACTAAACACTTACTTTGCATACTTTCCACCAGTGACGCCATTGAAGGGTCTTCATTCAAAGTCGCCAAAAACATATGAAGAACACTCGCATCAGTTTGTATCTGCATCTCAACAGCACTCAATAACACATTGTTCTTCTCCAATCTGGAAACACCCAACACGCTCATTTGCTCCTTCACTGCAGGAGCAATAATGCCTTGTGAATACAGCCGTGCTGCCAGGGAGAGAGGGTCCTGGATGGCATGATACAGGCTACTATAGTGCTCTCTGAAGGTACTGCATTCTGGAGTCTCTTGATGTTGTGAGTTAGTCGCCATGATTCATGAAGGAATGAACACGTATCCTCTAACACTCAGAGGTTGCATTCTATCTGTTGATCCTGAGTGATGAGATCAGAAGTACAACTTACAGTGAACATTGATGCTTGAGGTTATTACCAAAATAAAGAAAAACGCCTTACCACTTCAGGCCAGAGTTTTCTTCTCCTCCTGTTCTTGTACAAAGGTACTGGCTCCATGGATCCACTAGGTAGGTCTAACATGGGCGCGCACTTCCGGCCTCGATTCGATAATCAAAATTTGTCTGTTCAGCAAATAATTTAAAGTGTCACATGATTGAAGCAGCCCCACCCACCTGGAAGCCAAGACACTGCTAGCAACATGCTGTAGCTTGTTGCAAAAGCACATGAAAAAGGCATTAGATGGCAAAAATGAACAGAGAAACATGAAGGCTAAAATAGTCAGGCTAGCAGCACTCTTTGAAGCACCAGGGATAGCACTGTTACTGGTGTCCACACTGCAACACAGCTGCTGTATAGTGGTCCCTCCAAATGAGAACCTCCTCTTCTTCTTTCTCTTTGACAGCTTCTTTGTTCAACTGTAGGTTATTGGAAGATGTGGGACATGGTATGTGATTGTGTGTGACGTGTGTGTGTGTGTGTGTGCGTGTGTGTGAGTGTCAGGGCCACTGGTCAGGCTATTCAAGTGGCAAAAATTGTTTGACCTATTTTACCAGCTTCAATCAGGTAACTAACATTATAATACATTTCCAACACCAAAATATTGGAAGGAGGGAGGAGTTATACAACTATACTACGTGTAGACAACAAAATATTGGAAGGAGGGAGGAGTTATTGACAATACACTTGGCAACAACGATATTGTCTATTGCTACCTAGTCTCGTCCCCAGATCCTCCTGAAAAGTGGAAGGAGGATCTGGTGTTCTGAGCGACACTCCTTGTCACATGGGCCGGGGTCTACTGCATAAAAATTAAAATAATTGTATTTTACATCCGGCACTCAAGCTTTCTGACAGAGTACACACTCTCAAATTGGAGAATGACCCTACCCCATGTGGCAAGAAAAGTTGCTCAGAACACCAGAACCTCTTTCTCGAACGTGAGAGGGTCTGGGAAAGAGACTGATTGCTGCCAGAAAAGAAGAAAGGAAAAACAGGAGCTGGAAGGAGAAAGGGAGAGAGGAAGGAGGGAGATGGAAAGAGGAAAAATAAAGCAGAGAGAGAACGGAAGGATGGAGGGAGGTGGTACACATCTACTCTACACATATTGCAGTCCTCATGGGCCAACCTACACACCATTTTGTCTTTCGAATCATCATTCCCCTCGTTCTGCAGTGTGCCCTGAGAGAGACTGCTGAGACAGTGGTAGCTGGGTTGTAGTCTGAGAGACTGCAGTGTGCCCCCCTGTGGAAGTCTTCCTGTGTGGCTGAAGGGGAGACAGGGGTATCTGGGTCATGGACTGAGAGACTGCAGAGAGTTGAGCAGTTGTGAGCGGAGACATTTGTCTGGAAGGAAACCAAAATGAGGTGTAGGTGGAGCTACATGAAATCACAATTCAAACATGCTACATGCATGGTCAGTGTGTCATGACAAATATGAAACCAGGGGTGCATGTGGGCAGGTGGCCTGGGTGGAGCTATATTAAATCATAATCTAAAGATCATATCTAGTACAATGCTCCGACTGAGGTGTTTTCAGCAGTTAACAGAACTCAAAGAGCTGAAGGATGAACCCACCAGACTCACTCACTCACTCACATGAACCTACTACTATGTGTGATGCACTTACCCAGCAATTTTGGAGCTGGAAAATCAGAGAGGGAAGACACGTGCTTCTCAGTGCCTGGGAACCCTTCTGGCTGTAGGTGCATGTGTTCTGACAGAGGTTGTCTTCCTTGTCAGCCAGACTGTGGTCATTACGTTTCCAGATCTTGCTCTTAAGGAGGGAGGGAGGAAGTGCATGTAAAGAGAGAGGAGTGAGGGGGTTAGGAAATGAAGAGTAAACTGGAAAGCACAAAGGAATCACCACCAGAGAGACCTGCACTACTGACATGCACACACACACACACACACACACACACACACACCCACGCACACACACACACACACACACACACACACACACACACATACACATGCACACACACACACACACACCTCATTCACATTCTTCAGCGTCCATGAGGGTAGTTCCTCCTCAGAGAGCAGTTGAGAAATGGGTCTTGGGTCCAGCGTTTCCCGACTTGCACACTCCATGTTAATCTGCTGTGAGAAAGTCCGTTCATTTACACATTGTCATACATGTAACTGCAATATCCTCCACCCATTACATTTATCACACCAATAAGCTCCGCCCCACACACGACCATATCATGCAAGCCTCACCCTATTACAACACTATATCATGCACTGTCACAAGCCCCTCCCCATTACAACACTATATCATGCACTGTCACAAGCCCCGCCCCATTACAACACTATATCATGCACTGTCACAAGCCCCGCCCCATTACAACACTATATCATGCACTGTCACAAGCCCCACCCCATCACAACGCTATGACATCCTTCACTGTAACATCTCTATTAAGGTCCTTACTAGAGATGTTACAGATAAATATCTTTAGTTCTTCCTCATTCCTGGCAATCATATCGTTAAGCTGCTCATCATCAGGGACTCCCCCTACTCTTTATCGTCATTACCTCCCCCTCTAGTATGGCCTCAAGGAAAGCTTTCTGCTCACTGTCTGTTGACTTATGGTTGAACATCCCTGCCTCACCTTCTCGTCTACGTTCAGCTTGTACCCTGCTGTGGCTAGGATCTTCCACACTGTTCATAGTGCACAGTGCACAATATCAGACCCCCTTTGTCTGACCAATGCAGTAGGCCCTGTCCTGAGCTTGGATGTTCTGTAGGACACACAAGAAGTGGGTTGTGTTTTGCTAGCATAAACTTCTATGCAGGGATGGGAGGGCAAATTTTACGCCCGGTATCCCGTAACCTATCCACCAGACTCACCCACTCACGTGAACCTCCTACTACGTGTGACACACTTACCCAGTAACTTTGGAGGTGGGGAAGTCAGAGAGGGAAGACACAGGCTTCTTAATGTCTGGGAACTTTTTGGCTGTAGGTGCATGTGTTCTGATAGAGGAGCATCATGTCATCTTCCATGTCAGCCAGCCTGTGGTAATTATGCTTTAGGATTTTGCTCTTAAGGAGGGAGGGAGGAAGTGAAGAGCAGGAAGCAGAGGTCGAGGAGAATATGAAGAGGAGAAAGTAAATGGGGAAGGTAAAAG
This sequence comes from Agelas oroides, assembly GCA_949130485.1. Lineage (NCBI taxonomy): Eukaryota > Metazoa > Porifera > Demospongiae > Agelasida > Agelasidae > Agelas > Agelas oroides. The sequence goes on along the minus strand of OX422193.1, from coordinate 1,338,851 downwards.
GAAATCACCACTTGAGAGACCTGCACTACCTTGAATTCTTTTGCCACACTTGCACACACGCACACACACACACACGCACGCACACACACGCACACACACACACGCACACACACACACACGCACACACACACGCACACACATGTACACACACACGCACGCACACACATATGTACACACACACACGCACACACACACAACATAAAAGTAAATTATCGTCCCTCCTGCCTCCCACACACACACACACACACACAACATAAAAGTAAATTATCGTCCCTCCTGCCTCCCACACATGCACGCACACACATATGTACACACACACACACACACACGCACACACATGTACACACATATGTACACACGCACACACACACAACATAAAAGTAAATTATCGTCCCTCCTGCCTCCCACACATGCACGCACACACACAACATAAAAGTAAATTATCGTCCCTCCTGCCTCCCACACACGCACGCACACACACACAACATAAAAGTAAATTATCGTCCCTCCTGCCTCCCACACACGCACGCACACACACACAACATAAAAGTAAATTATCGTCCCTCCTGCCTCCCACACACGCACGCACACACACACAACATAAAAGTAAATTATCGTCCCTCCTGCCTCCCACACACGCACGCACACACACACAACATAAAAGTAAATTATCGTCCCTCCTGCCTCCCACACACGCACGCACACACACACAACACAAAAGTAAATTATCGTCCCTCCTGCCTCCCTACCTGGTGATAATGGCAGTGTCGGGAGACCGGAGATTGGGAACCAGACCACCACTCTATGATGAGAGCAGAAAGAAGTATGGAGAATTGGGGGAACTGAAGAACTCCAGGAGTTCTGTTTGTGTGTGTGGTGCTGTTCAGACAAAGGTATGAGTAGTGTGGGGATGGGGGAGAGGGAGAGGAAGGAGAGGAGGGAAAGGAGGGAGAGGAGGGGGAGGAGGGGGAGGAGGGGGAGGAGGGAGAGGAGGGAGAGGAGGGAGAGGTGGGAGAGGAGGGAAAGGGAGGAGAGGAGAGGAGAGGAAGGGAAAAAAGGGAGGAGAGAAGGCAGAGGAGCAGGGGGAGGGAAAGGAGTATTTCCACCATACAGATTGGTACCAATATTAGACATCACTACTGGATATAATATAGTACAGCTGTGTGTCTGTGTGCATGTATACACACACAACATAACCACGTGAGCTCACAACACTAATGGCTGTATGCACCATGTGTTTTTGGACACCAGTAAAGTTGACACAGGAACATTCTGTATGGCCTGGCTGGTAACCACAAAGTGCTAGAGGAAGTTGAGGAGCAACTAAACACTCACTACCTTCATTGTCAAGAATACAAGTATGCATGAGTCGACACAGCTCCTCCCTGGATGAGAGTATGACAAGTCTTGAGGTTGTTGGCTTGCACTGCATGCACAAGAAGAACTGGAAGCTGAGAGTCAGGGATTTCTAGGATCTCTCTGGGAGGAATCAGAGGGTTGTCATGGAACACTTTATAGCACTCTCTTCAATTGTGGGGTGGAGGGAGAATACCAGGACATGTCATGTCAAGGCCTATAAGCAGGGAGAGTGTCAATGAATGGCAGCTGTCTTCTAAACAATTCTGTTTCTCAAATTTACACTCACTCCACTCCCCCCAACTCCCACATGCATACACACATTGGTGAGAATAACATCATGAGATTGTTCTAAGATTGTCCCGGGATGGCTCTATCACATTGGTGAGAATAACATCATGGGATTGTTCTAAGATTGTCCCGGGATGACTCTATCACATTGGTGAGAATAACATCATGGGATTGTTCTAAGATTGTCCCGGGATGGCTCTATCACAAACTAAAATCCACAAGTCAAACGTACAGAGATGGACAGATGGACCTACATACCCACTGGTAGCTGCTTTGTGCATGGGTGTGGCTCCATGTACTAAAGTCAGCTCCATAGGTCTGTGGAATCTGGATAGCTAGCAGCAATGTCTGAACAGCTGTGTGTCTGTGTGTCTGTGTACACACTTCAAAGCAAGTGCATTAATTGGAATGCGTGTGATATGTACATGCAACATAAACACATACATGTACATGTATCACAGACATGCGCACACTCAAATGCTATACACACACACGTTATTCATACTAATTAACACAAAAATACATGCACACGATGATGAAGATCCTCAAACAAAACGTGTGCACACACATTGAGACGCAAATTCGTAAACACACCATACACATGCATTTACACTATATACACACACATACTCACAAATATTTCATCACAGAGTGTAGTAGTGCACTACTCTGCACAAACTACACATATGATATGCACCACCCACAGCATGGATGAGGTTCATCTGGGGAAGAGAGGGAAGAGACTCCACAATATCAGCTATGCCACAACTGTGTAGACACAAGAAAATTTGAAATGAATGGCATAATGTACATACACACAAATTCTCACATACACTTGCACACACACATGCACACACACACATGCAACATACACACACGCAACATACACACACACAATATACACACACATGTACTCACACACTTGCTGTCACTGTTCTTGTCACTAGTTCTGTAGCTGTCCACTACTCAGCGCAAATCCTCCTTTGCCAGCACATTGACAAGGTTCATCTGGGGAGGAGAGGGAAGGAGAAGCAGCTAGTAGCAGACCTCAGAGTTCAACTTCAAACTGCTGGAAACAATGTGTATGACTCATCACCTCAACAGAGTGACACATGCCCAAGATCACATGCAAGCTACATGACATGTAACACATTTGCATATGTAGCGAGTGATTTAATTGTGTGATGAGTAATCATCACACATGTAGTGCGGTGGATACTCACTACACTGTACAAAAGAGAAGAAGCACATACACAGTATTTGGGTGATTTAAGACTTATCATGCTGCTGGAGATTATCATAAATGAATTAGATGTAATATCAACTTACAAACATACACTTCTCGTCAGTGTGGAGCTTGCTCATACTCCCCAAATAACACACCAAAGGTAAATCACATGACCATCACAACAATCTCATTGGGTCATTAAGAGACGTTTTGATGTGCAGCTCCTACTGTTGCTATGGAAACCAACTGGAGAGAGTTCTCCCTTGTGTTTGTGTGGTGATGTGCTAAGAAGTAAGTCAACTTGGGCTAAGGAATAGTTACCAAAATGTGACACGATCTTGCAGTGTTTTGTCTAGTGTGGAAAATGAGATGGTTCACATTGCTCTGAAAGCTTGAGTTTCTCCAATGTTGTATTGTGAGTTCTAAGGCACCCTCAACACCAACACTGTCATCATGGAGGTACAGTGTCTTGCATAAATTGCAAAGGCAACTTACATGACTGTCGCAACAATCTCATCGTGGGTTAAGTTGGGGGTCATAAAGAAATGTTCAGCTACTGTTGTCGTCATGGAAACCAACGGGAGAATGTTCTTGTGGTGATAATGTGCTGTGAAGTAAGTGAGTCAACTTAAGGAAATAATAACTAAGAAAATGTGACACGATCTTGCAGTGTCTTGTCTAGTGTAGAAAATGAGGGTGGTTTGCATTTCTTTGAAAGCACAAGTTTCTCCAGTGTTGTATTGTGTTTCAGACTCTCAATCAGTTCTAAGGCACCCTCAACACCAACACTGTCATCATGGAGGTCTAGTGTCTTTAGACTCTGATTCTTCTTAAGCATACTAGCAAAAGCAACTGCACCTTCTGATCCAATTGGATTACGCCCCAACTCCAGTGTTTGTAGTTGGGTAGTGCTGTTTGCTTCTAGTGCCTTTGCTAGGTGGACAGAATCACTACTCTGAATATTGCAATACTCAATGTCCAACTCCTTAAACCTGGTGTTCACTCTCAATACTGATGCAAGGTGGAGTACATTCTCTGAACTGAACTTAATGTTGTACATTTGCAGTTTCTCAAAGGAAGTATTGCCAACAATCAACTGAATGCTATCAGGCGATAACTTATTACCACTGATATTAAGCACTTCTATGCACTTGGAGCTAGCCAGCAACTCACTCAAGGCCTTGCAGTCCTCAAAACCAATATCAGTGTGCCACAAGTTCAGTTCTCTGATGGTACTAAACTTAGTGAGAGATGTGATGAGATTCACTGCACCTCCTCTGCCAATGGTGCGGTTGATACTAATGTCCAGGTACTCAAGATGTTCAGTATGTTTGGACAAGAGGTTGCAGGTTTCTGATGTAAGGTTATTACCCCTCAAACTAAGATGTGTCAGGTTGCGAAACACAAACATTTGTGGCATGTTTTCCACTAACAAACGGACAGCAGCTGGGTCTGGCACCTGAAACCACACCCCCTTGATCTTCCCTGTTGACGGCAACTGACACTGGTCCTGCTGGAGGCTTAATGCTCTCAGAAATAGTTCAACTGATTCCAGCTTACAGTCCTTCAACTCAAGCTTCCAGTCACAACTGCTGTGGGTAATGCAATATCCCAGAACGTACCAATCAAATGGCAGTGCACCATAACAGTTAAACGACATTGAAGACTAAAGCACACACATTCTGAACCAAGGACACTAGTGATTGCTGCAGGATCTTGAGACTCAAAGAGCCAGTGAAGGATTTTGAGATTGATAAAGTTTGTTTCTTCCTCTAACCATGAACCACGTGGTTTGTCCTTACTTGCAAATCCTCTCACAACATCCCACAAGTCTCTTCCTAAGTCACTGAGGCCTGCTAGAAATCTCACCACTACTTCCAACTTCTTACCTTTAATTTGCTTTCTCATAAATGCTACCTGCTTATCTATGCTCTGCTGAGAAATGTGGTAGGCTGCTAAATACTCTTGGACCGTTAAGTGAAGAAAGTTATACGAAACAGAAGCCCCCCTGTCCACATATAGCTCTGGACAGCTCTGCATCAATCCCAGGGGGTCAAAGTCACTGGGAAGGTCTTGGAAGATAAGCTGAGTCTTAGCACTCATGATTCCTGTGTATGCTATTTTACAAATCTCACAAAACTGATCATACGTGGGTTGAGGAAGATCTTTGAAACTGTTGATATTTGTACATGTATCCTTGTACTCCTCTTTATCTTTCAAATAGCGGAGCAGTAGGGTTCTAATCAGGGATGAGTAAAGCTGGGTCATGGTTTTGGGAACAACTGCACCACTTGACTTACAAGACTCATAAACATGAGTTACTATAGCTGAGTTGAGTGGTACATACATCATGCTGTGGATGTGAGGATAGAGGGAGAGGTACTCCTTGAAATCTGATTGTGACGGCTCATCTGAGAAAGCACATTGAATGTACTCATCTATCTCCTTCTTACCAAAGCCTACTATCTCAATTCTGCGGGAATGATTACCTTTACAACGTTCACGAAGCTCTCCACTAGCACTGGGTCTGGTGGTCAAGATCACAGTGGCCTTGGGAAGTTCTTGGCCAATAAACAACCTAACAAAAATAGAATCCATTGTTCGTTTTGAGGCAGGAGCCTCATCAAATCCCTCAAGAATTAGTACAATCCCATGGCCACCAGTTGTGGTAATTTCATCAACAATTTTAGGCTGCAAGTTGGAATTGGGATGGTAAAACAATTCAGAAACACTCTTGGCTTCCTGCACTCTCTTATCTCGAAATTTGAACAGGACAACTAGGGAATACTTTTTAAAAAGCTGGTGCTGGCCCCACTTCTGACACACCTCCCATGCAAATGTAGATTTGCCGATGCCTGGGGCACCTTCAATTAAAAGTTGGGTTACCCGGTATTTTGCTTGTTTGTTGTTCTTATCGTCATACACATAGTTTGGTTTGAGTATATTCTTCATTTTAATAGGAGCTTTCCACTCTAAAATATCATCAATGGAACCATGAATTGTTTGTTGTCTGAATTTTACCAGATCTTCCCTGTTAGCATACTCATTACTGATCACGGCTAGCTTCACATACTTTCTGGCATCTAAATGTGGCCACTTTGCGGAAGTTAGCTCATGTTCTGTGTAGTATGCTCGAAGAAAATCTGCATACTTTTCAAGAGGGGTATCAGGAACAAGAGACATACTGTTTTCCTCACGCACACATTTACGCTTCGTTGCTGGGGTACTTAGTTCCTCACCACCATCTCTTGATTTAACTGACACACCTCCTCCATGTACACCTGAGGTTGCGCTCAAGAGTCCTCCTGTGTGGGAAGAGAGAGGAGGAATTTGTTATGTATGACTTGAGGGTCATGGTAGCATGGTTCATAATCTCACTGGTTCGATGTTCACTCAAGATGTTTCGATGATTCTTGCCTGATGAAGGTGATCACAGCATCATCAAAACATTGCAATAAAATTTGAGCAGTGCATGTCTGATTATCGAACTTGTGAGGAAGGAGGAAGTCTGGAGTAATGGGGTGTGGTTTTGTACTTTCCACTCAGTTTAGCATGACAACTGGCAACAAAATGTTTTCTTGAGCATGTGTATGAGTACAAATTAACTGATCATTTTTGTCATTTTGCTCATGATAGACCAACTTAACGGCCACGGCCAACTCCAAGAACATGGGATCATAGGTCATTAAGCTATTGGTTCACTGACAAGACCTATAGCCTCATTCCCAGGTTCTTCCTACGCACGAACAAAAAATCTCACTTTTTCGTACTGCAAGTACAGAAAGCTGGACAAAACCTGAGGCTGCATGCGACGGAAAGTTGGGCAGAACCTGGGAACGAGGCTAGACAAGACCACAGCTTAGAAGCCTTCCTCGTCAGCAATCTTGCGGGCTACCGCAAGTTCGTCCTGGAAGTTCCCGACGCGATCGAGCGCCTCTACATCGATGGATCTTGGGCAATCCCAAGATAGTGGCGCAACATCGACGCTCACCATTTGTGTCCCGCTCCCGATGATGATTCGGCCGTTGATATCCGATCCCTTTCCAGCAATAAACTGCATCACGCCGAGAGTGCGCTGCAGCCATTGGCGATTCCACCAATTCCTAGTTACACGTTTGCGGCGTGACGGGATCATCTTTTTATCGAGCGGGTGGCCTTCGTGGTCTGTGACGCGCACATAGAATCGCACCGTAACCGACACTGAACCCTTGTCATCGACGGTAACGCGAAATATCGGCCCGAGCTGATAGCGAAACTTGGACGTCCGCTCCCCGCTGCCCCAGGTACGTTCGCCGGTAAAGGAGACGTGCGTGTACACTCCATCGACGTGTTGATAGCCGTGTCTCCGACGCGGCTCATCATCAAGGTAGAAAGTCATGCGGTCATCACACCACTGAAATCCCGCTTCGTAACACGCCACAAAAAGCGACCGCTTGACCAGCATCTTTACCAAGTTATCTGACTTCAAGTCGTAGCAATTGTAGCACCTACGCCATATGTATTCTTGCGGATTTGCTTCAGCAAGCGGAACGTCATCTGGCGCACTTGAGAACGCGATGATCCATTTGCCTCGGCGCACATGCGCCCATCGACGATCGAGCATGGG
>OX422193.1:1247500-1331170 GCA_949130485.1 Agelas oroides | reverse complement strand
CGGCTACAGTAGACAAGAGCCTTCTTCATTGCAATGCATTATTTAAGGGTCCTCTCTTCCCTTTCTCGTACCCTTCTTTCCTCTCCCCCCCTTCCTCCCTCCTCCCTCCTCCCTCCTCCCTCCTCCCTCCTCCCTCCTCCCTCCTCCCTCCTCCCTCCTCCCTCCTCCCTCCTCCCTCCTCCCTCCTCCTCCCCTCCCTCCTCCCTCCTCCCTCCTCCCTCCTCCCTCTCCCTCCTCCCTCCTCCCTCCTCCCTCCTCCCTCCTCCCTCCAGAGTTTAAGCCGGTCTACTCTAGTAAGCTACCCCAGCCACACAGACTATGCAAGTGAGTGAGTTTGTATTAATGAACATGTAAATCATGTACATGTACTAATCACAGGCTGGTCACTCCCAGAGACACTGTACTTTAGTCATTGATGCTCAACCACCTTACCACACTGCAAGCCAGCCTTGACCATTTGACCATTCTCAGGCAGCTTGCTTGAGGGTAGCCTCACAATGCTCTAGAATTGTGTCCTAATGCAAATGAGACTGTTTGACTCCTTGCTTTTTTACCCATTGTCGCAGCTGTTGCTACCTCTTCAGGTGGAGAGCTCTCTTGTCCACTTGAACATATTGCAAATAAAACTTTGACTGTTTGACCCTGCTTCCTAACCCTGTATCCATACATATACCTTACCCCACCTCACACACGTACACGCTCATGTGCAGGCCATTTGAGGGCCACATCACCTCCTGGCTGCAGACAGCGCTGCACTACAACCCAGACATGCGGGGAGGAAGGAGGGTAGCCACTGAGGATGCTCCATGCCTCACCAACATGGACCACATCCTCAACACACAGGTCAACTCCTTCCGCCTGCCCTCCTTCACCCCTCCCTTCTCTTTCACAGTTCCACCTCTCTCTCCTTCCTTACCTTCCTTCCTATCGTCCTCCCCTTTCCTCAACACCTCCCATTCCTTTCATCCTCCTCCTTCCTCTCCTTCTCTTTCGTCTCCTTCTGCATCCCCCCCTCCTTCCTCTGTTCCTCCTTCCTCTCCTCTATCTCCCTTCGCCTTTTCTTCTCTCTCCCCTCTCTTCCACCCTTCTCCATCTCATCCTACTACTATTCTCCTCTCTCCCATCTCTCCTATTCTGTTTCTAACTTGTGACCTCTGACTTCCCTGCAGATGGTGAACGCAGTGTGCACTTCCACTGGAGATGTTAACTCCTTCGTCATCACCAACAGCTCTCTGACGTATGTGTGTATAGAGTACCAACTTCCCTCCTCTCTTCCTTCTCTCCCCCTCCCCCCCTCTCTCTTCCCCCTCCCTCTCTCCTCTCTCCCCCTCCCTCTCTCCTCCCTCCCCCCTTCCTCTCCCTCTCTTCCCCCTCCCTCTCTCCTCTCTCCCCCTCCCTCTCTCCTCCCTCCCCCTCCCTCTCTCCTCCCTTCCCCTTCTCCCTTGCCCTCCCTCCCCTTCCCTCTCTCCTCCCTCCCCCTCCTTCTCTCCTCCCTTCCCTTCTCCCCCTCCCTCTCTCCTCCCTCCCCTCCCTCTCTCCTCCCTTCCCCTTCTCCCTTGCCCTCCCTCCCCTTCCCTCTCTCCTCCCTCCCCCTCCCTCTCTCCTCCCTTCCCTTCTCCCTCTCCCTCGCCCTCCCTCCCCCTCCCCCTCCCTCTCTCCTCCCTCCCCCTCCCTCTCTCCTCCCTCCTCTCCCTCTCTCCTCCCTCCTCCTTCTCCCTTGCCCTCCCTCCCCTTCCCTCTCTCCTCCCTCCCCCTCCCTCTCTCCTCCCTCCCCCTCCCTCTCTCCTCCCTCCCCCTCCCTCTCTCCTCCCTTCCCCTTCTCCCTTGCCCTCCCTCCCCTTCCCTCTCTCCTCCCTCCCCCTCCCTCTCTCCTCCCTTCCCCTTCTCCCTTGCCCTCCCTCCCCTTCCCTCTCTCCTCCCTCCCCCTCCCTCTCTCCTCCCTTCCCTTCTCCCCCTCCCTTTCTCCTCCCTCCCCTCCCTCTCTCCTCCCTTCCCCTTCTCCCTTGCCCTCCCTCCCCTTCCCTCTCTCCTCCCTCCCCCTCCCTCTCTCCTCCCTTCCCTTCTCCCTCTCCCTCGCCCTCCCTCCCCCTCCCCCTCCCTCTCTCCTCCCTCCCCCTCCCCCTCCCTCTCTCCTCCCTCCTCTCCCTCTCTCCTCCCTCCTCCTTCTCCCTTGCCCTCCCTCCCCTTCCCTCTCTCCTCCCTCCCCCTCCCTCTCTCCTCCCTCCCCCTCCCTCTCTCCTCCCTCCCCTCCCTCTCTCCTCCCTTCCCCTTCTCCCTTGCCCTCCCTCCCCTTCCCTCTCTCCTCCCTCCCCCTCCCTCTCTCCTCCCTCCCCCTCCCTCTCTCCTCCCTTCCCCTTCTCCCTTGCCCTCCCTCCCCTTCCCTCTCTCCTCCCTCCCCCTCCCTCTCTCCTCCCTTCCCTTCTCCCTCTCCCTCGCCCTCCCTCCCCCTCCCTCTCTCTTCCCTTCCCCTCCCTCTCTCCTCCCTCCCCCTCCCTCTCTCCTCCCTTCCCCTTCTCCCTTGCCCTCCCTCCCCTTCCCTCTCTCCTCCCTCCCCCTCCCTCTCTCCTCCCTTCCCCTTCTCCCTTGCCCTCCCTCCCCTTCCCTCTCTCCTCCCTCCCCCTCCCTCTCTCCTCCCTTCCCTTCTCCCCCTCCCTTTCTCCTCCCTCCCCTCCCTCTCTCCTCCCTTCCCCTTCTCCCTTGCCCTCCCTCCCCTTCCCTCTCTCCTCCCTCCCCCTCCCTCTCTCCTCCCTTCCCTTCTCCCTCTCCCTCGCCCTCCCTCCCCCTCCCCCTCCCTCTCTCCTCCCTCCCCCTCCCCCTCCCTCTCTCCTCCCTCCTCTCCCTCTCTCCTCCCTCCTCCTTCTCCCTTGCCCTCCCTCCCCTTCCCTCTCTCCTCCCTCCCCCTCCCTCTCTCCTCCCTCCCCCTCCCTCTCTCCTCCCTCCCCCTCCCTCTCTCCTCCCTTCCCCTTCTCCCTTGCCCTCCCTCCCCTTCCCTCTCTCCTCCCTCCCCCTCCCTCTCTCCTCCCTCCCCCTCCCTCTCTCCTCCCTTCCCCTTCTCCCTTGCCCTCCCTCCCCTTCCCTCTCTCCTCCCTCCCCCTCCCTCTCTCCTCCCTTCCCTTCTCCCTCTCCCTCGCCCTCCCTCCCCCTCCCTCTCTCTTCCCTTCCCCTCCCTCTCTCCTCCCTCCTCTCCCTCTCTCCTCCCTCCCCCTTCACCTTCTCCCTTGCCCTCCCCCCCCCCGTCCCTCTCTCCTCCCTTTCCCTCTCCCTCTCCCTCCCTCCCCCTCCCTCTCTCCTCCCTCCCCTCCCTCTCTCCTCCCTCCCCCTCCTCCCTCTCCCTTCCCCCTCCCCCTCCCTCTCTCCCCCTCCCCCTCTCTCCCCTCCCCCTCCCTCCCCTCTCTCTCCCTCCCTTTCCTCCCTCCCCCTCCCTCCCCCCTCTCCCTCCTCTCTCTTCTTCTCCCTCCCTCCTTTCCCCTCGCCCCTTTCCCCTCTTTCACTTTCTCTCCTTTCTCGCCTCCCTAACTTCCTAACCCTCTCTTCTCCACAGGATGGAGGATCTTCGCCAGAGCATCCAATGTTCCACCTCTGTACCTCCCTCTGAACAATATCTGGTGCTACGTAACGGACATATGCCACTCCCCTCTGACCCCGTCTCCATGTGCATCTGGGTAAGGTTTAGTCATGTGACCAGACAGATTGTCTTGTGAGGTTTAGTCGTGTGACAGGACAGATTGTCTCGTGAGGTTTAGTCGTGTGACCGGACAGATTGTCTCGTGAGGTTTAGTTGTGTGACCGGACAGATTGTCTCGTGAGATTTAGTCATGTGACCGGACAGACTGTCTCGTGAGGTTTAGTCATGTGACCGGACAGACTGTCTCGTGAGGTTTAGTCATGTGACCGGACAGACTGTCTCGTGAGGTTTAGTCATGTGACCGGACAGACTGTCTCATGAGGTTTAGTCATGTGACCGGACAGACTGTCTCATGAGGTTTAGTCATGTGACCGGACAGACTGTAACATTAATTTTGTTCTTTACATTCAGCAAGTTTTCAGGCTGAAAATTGAGCATGCCAATACAAGTTGTCGTGTGTGTGTTGTGTGACTGTGTGTTGTGGGAAGGGGAGGGAAGACAAGAGAAAAGGAGAAGAGAGGAGAGAGGGAGGGGGGTATGGGGAAGGAAGAGAGGAGAAGGAGACAGAGGGAGGGAAAGTGTGGGGAGGAGAGAAAGGGAGGAGAAATAGGAAAGGGAGAAGGAGGAGGAGGAGGAAGGGGGACAAGAGGAAGGAGGGTGGGTGGGATGATGTATGATGTCTGACTTGTCCAACAGGAGGGAGACTACAATCTTGGTGAGGTGTACGTGTTCACCACTGCTCTGGAGCCCTCCTTCAAGATGATGCACAGCACCAGCCATGCCGTCAGCACTCTCAGTGAGCCACTAGCTGATGTCATCACCATCACTGTCAGTTTGTCTTAGCCTTGTTCCCAGGCCCCATTCAGGCCCCATCCTTGCAGTATGATTTTTGTTCTCATGTGGGGAGAGCCTAGGAACGAGGCTAATCTTGTCTTGTAGATGTAGGCTAGCTACGTACATGTACAGTACAGTAGGCGTCAATAAAACGTTCCCGTGTCGTAATCGTACTACGTGCTAATCGTACTACGCATGTAGTACGGTGCTAACTGTAGCGTATTCGCACCATAGCAGTATCAGACTATAAATCCGTACCGTTATTATGAAGCGTAGTATGGACATGCCTCACGTAGAGTTGCAGAGTGTACACAAGTATTCTGTTAGTGAGAGTACATGTAAGTCAGAGCTAGTGTCTGTTGTGTATCGTTGCTGACAACACGCAAGAACGACAGCAAACCCTACACTATCACTTCCACACAATACCTACCGGTTTTCTGACCGTTCTTAGGATAGTCGTACGTAGGTTAGTACATGTTAGTTGACAGAGTTTCAAGTGATTGCTACAGTTTTCAGTGGCTTCTCAGTTGGTTCCTGCATAAACGAAGAGGAAGGTTATCTGTTACCAACTTGAGAAGTCCCTGGTTGTTGGACCGCTGTGATGAAGAGGCAGGGAGGGAGGGGCAATCCTCACCGACCTTTGACCTCCAACGACGTGTATCCTCAGTAGTGCATAGCAGTGTTTGTTTGTACTTCTTCAGTTTCGCCCTGATGACGACTGGAGCATTCAGTTGAAATGTTGATAAGTTATTTTCCGAGCTCAAGTTGGTAACAAATAACCTTTGTCTTCGTTGATTGCTGTCAATACCCAGGAAGGACTGCTTGGGGATTTTCCCATACCTCTAGACATCCGCATGATGCTCAGATACAACATGTAGTACGCATACTTGTAAAAAATGTACGTGTTTGCGAAACCATTGCATGTTCAAGTTTTACCAGGCTCTTTCCTGCTTCAGTGCTGCAATTAAGTTACAAAACTGGAGCTCTTAGGGAGATGCAGTAAGGGACTGTGTTACTGTATGTTGTTTAATTTCACAGCTGCATATGGAGATGAACAGATCAAGCAAGATGTAAGCACATTGCATTCTGCGTAGAGGGGTGACTTGTATATGAGTGCATGTTCCTCTCCGCTCCCTCCCCCTTTTCTCCTCCCTTTCCCTTCATCTTTCTCTCCCTCACTCTCCCATCCTCCCCTTTATCATCTTCTTTACCCCTTCTCCCTTTCACTATATACTGCTTCTTTCGTTCTCCCCTTCTCCCTCCCTCTTCTCCCTCCCCTCCTCCGTTCTTCCTCTTCTCCCTCCCCTCCTCCATTCTCCCCTTCTCCCTCCCCTCCTCCATTCTCCCCTTCTCCCTCCCCTCCTCCATTCTCTCCTTCTTCCTCCCCTCCTCCATTGTCCCCTTCTCCCTCCCCTCCTCCATTCTCCCCTTCTCCCTCCCCTCCTCCATTGTCCCCTTCTCCCTCCCCTCCTCTATTCTCCCCTTCTCCCTCCCCTCCTCCATTCTCCCCTTCTCCCTCCCCTCCTCCATTCTCCCCTTCTACCTTTCACTATATACTGCTTCTTTCGTTCTCCCCTTCTCCCTCCCCTCCTCCATTCTGTTCTCCCTTTCTCCTTCCCCTCCTCCGTTCTCCCTCTCTCCCTCCCCTCCTCCATTGTCCCCTTCTCCCTCCCCTCCTCCATTCTCCCCTCCTCCCTCCCCTCCTCCATTCTCCCCTTCTCCCTCCCCTCCTCCACTCTCCCCTTCTCCCTCCCCTTCTCTGTTCTCCTATTTCCCACCAGGATCGAAAGGACGTCTACTCCCATGTGTTCTTTCACATCAGGGAGCAATACTCTCTCTTTCATCACCTCCACTGTGCACATGAAGCCATGCTGTAAGACAGCTTTCACACTTCCACCCCCACACCTACACCCCTCCACACTCCCACCTCCATACTGCACCCTTCCACACTTCCACCCCCACCTACACCCTTCCACACTTCCACCCCCACCTACACCCTTCCACACTCCCACCTCCATACTGTACCCTTCCACACTCCCACCTTCACACCTGCACCCTTCCACATTCCCACCTGCACCCCTCCACTCCACACCTGCATCCCTCCACACTTGCACCCCATCCCCCCCATACCTGCATCTAGCCTCGTTCCCAGGCCCTGCGCGTTCATCGCTTGCAGTACGTCACACCAGATATGGCCGCGCCGTGTTGCAGCATTGGTTGCAGAGATAACTACATGTACAAATGGAGTTGGAAGAACCTAAAACAGGTCACGCGCGTACGATAGACTACAACAGTAAACTCTGAAGAAGACGAAGAGCCGAAATCCAGGTTCGACCTAGTAACATGATGTGGCCAAGGTATCTGAATATAGACGTCTACTATGCAGCTAAACATGGCAGCTTGTGCTCTTTCGCTGCCAAGACTTTTAACACTTAGGTAAGTTTGTACACGAACCATTACTGTGATCTCTGGGGGCCTCTTTCAACGCTAAACTGGGCTCTAGCTCATCTATGACATCATTGATTCCAGTAGAATGGTCGTGACGTAAGCTGCGGCACACATTACGTGATGAACGAGCCCAGGCCCTCTGCGCGAATTTCATACTGCAAGCGACGAACGCGCAGGGCCTGGGAACGAGGCTAACCTGCATCCCCCACTCTCCCACTTCCACACCTGCACCCTTCCACACTTCACACCTGCATCCCTCCACACTTCACCTTCACACCTGCACCCCTCCATGCACACTTCCACTTCCACTTCCACACCTGCATCCCTCCACACTCCCACCCTACCACCCCCACATCTGTACCCCCACATCCATATCCTCACACTCTCTAGTTTACTGTTCTTGCACAAACTGCATGTACACCGGCCATCCCTTGCACATGCACTCTCACCACACACCTGTACACATTGTTACCCATACACTCTCACATGCACCCTCTCCTACACACCCTCACACCCCACACCCACACATCCTCACACCCTCACATCCTCACCACAGCACTCAGCTCACTCAGCAGTGCAGGGAGGTGACACAAGAGCAAGAAGTGCTCTCACACGCACATCTCAGAGTCGAGGCTCTCACCTCATTCATCAAAGAAATGTGAGGAATAGTAGACCATTACTGTCTGTCAGTGTGTCTGTCTGACTGTGTGTCTGCGCGTGTGTGTGTCTGTCTGACTGTCTGTCTGTTTGTCTATCTGTCTGTGTCTGTGTGTGCTGAGTACAGCAATATCAATGCTGAAATTTACAGTCACGAATGTCGTGGCACCTCGATTACATCAGAATGGTCACTGTGCCAACAATTCTCATGCAGTGCTACTAGCTTACTGTTCACCATGCACAAGTTGTCGTGGAATGTCGTTAAGCAAAAATGGGTGGAACCCCACAGAGGTACGTACATGTAGCTACAGAACGGCCAAAACTTGGGAGGAAGGGAACTTAGAATCGAACCCAAGCTTTCCTGGACCTATTTTGTCGTAGCTTTGAAGAAAAGTTATGTTTTGGAAAAAAAGGCTTTGAGATAAATCTGGAGCGGAAAGCCTGGGTTCAGGCTCTTAGCCTTGAATCCAAGCTTTCCATTCTAGATTATGTCTCTCAGCTTTGGATAAGAGAGTCCAATTTAGAGAAAAATTCGATTTTATTTTTAGGCTAAATCTGGAATGGATTCTAGGATACCAATAGTGGGCACTTCGTACAGGGTAATATTTTATTGTTGTCATAGTAACATTGTGTGTCCACCAAGGGACAACATACACACTGGCACGTGTGCATTCACCATTGGGACTTCAGAAGATGTCTGGATGTCCTGGTTTGGGGTGAGAGTGTGTGGCTTCAGCTGTCCTGATCTCCAGGTAGCAGCAGTCCCACCCTGGTCATGTGTGAGTGCTGTGTTGTATACAGTGGCTGTTGTGGCTGGCCTTGAACTCAAGCTGGGATTCCAGGTCCCTGCTTCTCTCATGGCCCATTCACAGTAGTCTTCATTGTAGCAGGATATAGGAAGCACTTATATTCAACAATCCAACATCCGTACATTCTCAAGAAAGATGAATTTGAGGATTCAAACCTAATGTCAACATCCCTATTCTTGTGAAAAAAGAAAGAAATCTGTATAATTATTGTGGCTGGTCTAGAGTGCCATGCTTCTGGTTCCTGCTTCTCTCAGTTAGTTTCTCACCACCATCCGTGCTGATTTTAACTGGTCCATGTGAAGTTTCTTTTGTGCACCACTATTGGTGGGCGGGGCTTCAGAACAGTCAAATTAGGGCTACATCACATACTACGTTTGGGGAAATTTTCTCTGGAAAATATTATGGCATTGTTACTTACCAAACAGAAATCACTACTAGTGTGTGTAGTGGTTTGGATGTTGCTTAGCAACCAAATCTTTGAACTTGGATAACACAAAGTGGATAGCTTCGTTCCCAGTCCCCGCCCAGCTTTCTGTCTGCGAGATGAAATCTGGGAGTGGCCTGGGAACGAGGCTACAAAGTGGAATGGTGGTATTGGATGTGGCAGTGGGTTGCTAGGGGTAACATCCAACAAATAGGTTATGTTCCCAGACAGAACGGCATTGATCCTTTGGGGGCTCATGCTGCTCCATCTGGAGAATGTAAATATTGTTTAATAAATAAGAAACTGCTAATCAAATTAGCTTGGCCTTGTATTCCTATTTTCTTAATAACGAGTTCATTGAATAGGAAGTGGTTTTTAGGAAATTGGAGCACATTCAGAACGTGTATTCATTGTGTGTGTTCACCATAGAAGCAAATAGAATAGGCTCGTTAGAACAGGAAACAGGAAGTGATTATTACAGGAAATGGGAGCACATCCAACACTTCGTTAGTTAATGATAATGTAAACAATGTAAATATGCATTTCCCAGACAGAACAGCATTTGCCCTTTGATCACATGCTTCTTTGTCAGTGAGGAACACATCTATTATTTGCTTGCTTGCTGATCTGTCACACTAGTATACATCAGTGCCCCACCACCGCAATGCTGTTGGCCAAGGCACTGAGATATAAAGCTATTCAGGCTAGCTACATGTAGCTAGGCTGGTTTGATACAGTAAATAGCAACATCATGCAATCGACCATGTGACTTTGAAGGCATCATTAGCACCCTCCCACTGATCTAACATGCTTAAATTACAGATAATTAAGCACATGCGTGAACGGCTGAAACCAGGCCCTTTCTCCTTCTCCTCTTCTGGGCTGCGAACGAGGCTAACCAGTGCCCTACCTAAAATGGGACAGCAGTCCAAATGTATCTGTAGGCTGATGAAACTAAACAGTCTTGATTAGGAAAAGGACCGCATTACAGCCGTCACATTAGAACAATATTGTTGTCCTCCAGATGAGATTCTCTTGGGTCACGTCACATGGTGCTCCATTTGGGAAAATGCAACTGTTATCTGCCTTGCTTCCTGACCAGTCACACAGTACATACATGTACAATAATTATAGTACTATGTTAGTATTGAGTAAGATCCCCTGGGGCCCAAATTGTGGATGAAGAGTCCTGATAGGCCTGCAACCCATAGGCTACAGGAAATAGTAAACTTCAGGAAATGAGAGCACAAACAACTGTCAGAGCACCATATGACAGTATTGTCATCCACTTGTACACAATAATTACAACAATTAATATTGTGTAATTGTTTAACTGCTGGTACATTGGGTGATGATGATGTGTTTGGAAACACGGCCGTGTCTAGACTACCTCCCTGGACACATGGTCTCTTGCTCAGATAGGAGCCTGCTTCCTCTTCCTCTGATAATGTGTCCCACTTCCTGACCTGTCCCTGTCCATTGTGCTCCTTGCCCTCTTCTCCCTCCCTCCTCCTCCTCCCTCCCTCCTCCTCCCTCTCCCTCCTCCTCCTCCTCCTACTCCTCCTACTCCTCCTCCTCCTCCTCCTCCTCCTCCATCCCCTTCCCTCTCCTCCCTTCTCCTCCCTCCTCCCCCCCTCCCTCCCTCCCTCCCTCCCTCCCTCCCTCCCTCCCTCCCTCCCTCCCTCCCTCCCTCCCTCCCTCCCTCCCTCCCTCCTTTTCTCCCTTCCTCTTTTCCTCCGATTTTCA
Source organism: Agelas oroides (assembly GCA_949130485.1). Classification (NCBI taxonomy): domain Eukaryota; kingdom Metazoa; phylum Porifera; class Demospongiae; order Agelasida; family Agelasidae; genus Agelas; species Agelas oroides. The sequence goes on along the minus strand of OX422193.1, from coordinate 1,320,627 downwards.
CTCTCTACTTCTCCTCATCCTCCCTCCTCCTCCCTTTCCATTTTCCACCTGTTTCCTCCCTCTCCCTTTCTCCCTTCTTCCTATACAGGCATGCTGGAGACAGTGAGAGGATGAGAGCGATACATGCTGAACATCGAGCCCTCCCCCCAGCCATTCTCAGCCGCACCCTGATCATGTGGGACAAAAATCAGGAACAACTTGAGCAGAAGACACGGGTATGCTGTACCTGTTCATAGACTTGTGTATAGTTGTTAAATGTTCAGCAAATTATCCCTCAATCCTCCATTTTCTTCTCTCTTGCTCCCTCTGTCCTTCTCTCCCTCTCTCTATCTCTTCCTCATCTCCTCTCCTTTGTCTCTCCCCTCCCTCCCTCCCTCCCTCCCTCCCTCCCTCCCTCCCTCCCTCCCTCCCTCCCTCCCTCCCTCCCTCCCTTAGTTCCTTCGCTCTCTCCACAGTGAGATTGCTAACATCAGACTGGAAGCAGACACGCTGCTTCAGTTATCAACGGATCTTCAAACCTGTCACACTGAAAATGAGCAGAGATTTCATGACTACTACAAACTATAGTAAGTATGGAGGGTTATGAGGGCTGGTAGTTGCTTGATGGTCGTAGCTCAGGGGTCGGAGCAATGGTAGTCAGCTCAGGGGTCGGAGCAATGGTAGTCAGCTCAGGGGTCGGAGCAATGGTAGTCAGCTCAGGGGTCGGAGCAATGGTTGTCAGCTCAGGGGTCGGAGCAATGGTAGTCAGCTCAGGGGTCGGAGCAATGGTAGTCAGCTCAGGGGTCGGAGCAATGGTAGTCAGCTCAGGGGTCGGAGCAATGGTCAGGGGTCGGAGCAATGGTTGTCAGCTCAGGGGTCGGAGCAATGGTTGTCAGGGTTTCATACAGTATTTTTTTCCTTGGGGGGAGAATGTAGATGCGTGCAAAGGGTGCATGCGCGTTGGTGCACCCGCTAGATTTCAGTGAAATTCTGGACATATTTCAGGACAAGAAACGTCAGATTCTTTCAGCTATAATGTAGTAAATTATACTCCCTATTGTAGCTGTTGAGGCAGTTATGACACCATAATTTTCCCCCAATTTTTGGGGGGAACCCAGTGCCCCCCCTCTGTGTGAAACCCTGGTAGCCCACCATTTTCTATTAGCCCATTATTTTCTATTAGCCCATCATTTTCTATTAGCCCATCATTTTCTATTAGCCCATCATTTTCTATTAGCCCATCATTTTCTATTAGCCCATCATTTTCTATTAGCCCACCATTTTCTATTAGCCCATCATTTTCTATTAGCCCATCATTTTCTATTAGCCCATCATTTTCTATTAGCCCATCATTTTCTATTAGCCCATCATTTTCTATTAGCCCATCATTTTCTATTAGCCCATCATTTTCTATTAGCCCATCATTTTCTATTAGCCCATCGTTTTCTATTAACCCACCATTTTCTATTTGCCCACCATTTTCTATTAGCCCACCATTTTCTATTAGCCCATCATTTTCTATTAGCCCCTAACAGCACACAGTAGTTAAGTGTGCAACTGAATACCACCTGTGCAGCACCAATAGAAGATTGTGAGGGCCACCGCATCCTCTGTCTAGCAGAAATCATGGTCAAAAGCCGTCATCTTGCCTGACTGGCTATGTGTGTAGTACTTGTTTCAAATTTTTAGAAAGTGGAATTCATAATGGGAGCAAAATTAAGAATACTGTCAGTAATGGGCTACAACTTCCGTTCTGGTAACGAGGGAATATTTTGTACAATAGTATTGTGTTACATAGTTTTACAACACCATGGTATTACTGTTATTAGGATAACATGTTTCTTACTAATTAGCAAGATTGAGGAAAACATTGTTGAAGGTTTTGTGGTTTAATTTGTTTCACTTTTAGAAAGTGGAATTCATAATGGTAGTTGTTAAGAATGAAGGATAATGCCAGTAATGGGCAACAACTTCTGTTCTAGTAACGAGGGAATATTTTGTACAATAGTATTGTGTTACATAGTTTTCAATACCATGGTATTACTGTTATTAGGATAACATAATTACTAATTAGCAAGATACAAGGTTACATGATTTTGAGGTTTTGTACAACTTTTAGAAAGCGGAATTCATAATTGAGTCTGAAGACAGCTGACTATGACTGTGGTATTAACCACACTGGCACCAAATTCCATACTGGTAGCAGGGGAATATTTTTTGCACTATAGTTAGGGGACAGAAATACCATCATGTATATGGGTACATGAGGTAAGTACAAAGACAAGCTATCATATATGTACAAATGTTGAAGACAGCCTAGGACGCAAGGTGGCTTCCGAGGGGAAGAGCTTTGCAAGGCAAAAAGCAGCCAGTTTGAACCGTCAACACCAGCAGCTGACGCCAGTTGCAAGGAAGTTTGAGATACCGAGCTGGCCGGCATCTTGACTCTAATCACGTGACTTGACTCTGTATTAGTTTGTAGAATTTGGTTTTCAGGCTCCATACTGCTTGATTTACGCATGGTACCGATTGGTTACTAGCACTTTTTATATTTTTTGAAAGTGAAATTCATGACGATATTGGAGTTACCGTATTTGGAGTTATTAAGAATAAAAAATGCTGGCCGCAACTCTACATGTGGTATTGACCATAATAGCAACAATTTCATACTAGTAATGATGGACGAAGGAATGTTTATGTTAGTTAATGTTACAAAGTTTGTTTTTCAGGCTCCATGCTGCCTCATTTATGGTAATTAAATGTGTTTAGAAAGCGGATATCATAATTGGAGTTGTTAATAGTGCTAAGTAATAAGCCGCTATGTTTACCCCATCGGTAATTGCGAGGGAGTTTATTGCATGTTTTGTGTTGAGTTTGTTTTTCAGACTCTGGTATTGGTTACTTTATTTATCGTTCTTCTGATCCTATATAGCACTTTTAACATCGCACAAAGCGCAAGTTGTAATAAGGAATTGAGATGAATAATGCTTTTAGTATTATAGAAAGCGGAAGTTGTAATAAGGAATCATTAAGAATGCAAAGGTAGTACTAAGCCTGGCATTGCTCTGTTATGGTGTCATACTCCTTGCTAGTTGTGAGGGAGTGAGTTTGTTTTTAGGCTCCAGAAGTCCGTAATGCCTGGATTGATGGCTTCTTTTATGGTTCTGCTGACCTAGCACTTGTAGTATTATAGAAAGCGGAAGTTATAATCGGAGTTGTTACTGAAGAATGCTAGTAAATAAGCCTGTTATTGCTCTGTTTGTAGTATCATATTCCTTGTTAATCACTGAGGGAGTTTTGTTGAATGTGTTTGTGTTTACGTGCGCGAGTCTGCATGTCTAAGCATGGTGAGCATGTGCTAAATTGTTAATTATAGCACTGATTGCAGTATTTATAGTAGCACTGCAGAATACAAGGAGACAGTTGTATGATTTGTGGGTTTTTTCAGAGTCAAGTTTAAATTAACCCCCGTACACTTTTGGTTACATCATTCTGTGCACTGCATAGAAAAGATATTAATCTCTGTGCCCTGGCATGTGGGTTCTGCTTCAGCAGAAAGGTGGGGCAGGGGGAGGTGGGTTAGTTGACCCACAGCGTGCTGTGCACATAGCGGCTGCTAGGCTTCTCTGTAAAGAGGTCCTTGGTTGGCACCGGGTGGGCCAATTCTCTCCCTGGCTATGTGAATGGGTTTAGCAAATGCTATTCTCACCTTGTAGTGGGTTCATTTCTGGCAGGGAAGGCTGTTTGGGTCTCAGTGGGTGTTTGCTAGCCGAGAATGCTGCATGCTCGCTAATGAGTGGGCATGGTTAAAGTCACAAGTCTGCTTATTGTGACTGAAAGTGCACTTGGGTTCAGTTTTCGAGTCAGAGTTCAGACAGAACTGAAAATGTGGTGCATTGAGGCTAAAAGTAGTCTCAAGTAAAAATAATTCGGGTCTTAAAGAGTACACAATCATTAGCCTTGTTCCCAGGTCTCCCCCGTTTTATCCTCCTTTTCCGTTCACAATAATACACGGAATCGGAAGATTGGTGAAAAAATTAAAAACAGTCTTCCGCTCCCGTGCATTATTGTGAACGCAAATGGAAGGTAAAAACAGGGGAGGCCTGGGAACGAGGCTACACAATCATTGTGACGTACATGTAACATGTATGTGAAACTGACTGCTATACACTGGACTCTAACTAATCCGACTGCACTAATCTGAACCTTGGCACCCAAACGATGATATTTATGGCTATTTTGCTCTGAATTAAATAGAAATTGCAGCTGCTCGCATTATATTTCATTAATCAATTCCCTAGTCCAGACAAGTTTTTGTTGTTAAATACTGGTACAAGGTTTGATTAGTATGGTCTACTGTAGCGACCAATTGTCTGTCAGTTGTGGTATGTATCTTTACAATGTCATGCTTTGGAAACCATTTCCGCTACTGCACCAGAAATGCAGCCTTACTTACTATGTCAACAAAGCTTCAGAAGGCTTCCTAAGGGACTGAAGAGAGACTTTGTGTTTATTAGTGTGTGTACACATACACAGCCTTCTGCAGCTTAGGAAGAAGCCTTTTGCTATGTACAGCCGTTTGCTTCGGAAAAGGTCTTCTGACTCTCTGAGGAAGCCTCTAATTCTCTGAACAAACCTCTGATTTGTGGCAAAGCTACACTGCAAACCTATGTAAGGAAAACATTCTGAACAATGGCGTCATTTTTAACACATACTGTACAATACCAGCAGCTCTAGTTGGTTCCAATGCAACTTGCTCAGTAAACACTACCAGGTGAGGTGATTGTACAGAAACGTTTTGTCGACATTCTCACAGAACCACTCAACATAGCTTCATTCACTAGTGCTCATCCTTTTGTCTCTTGTAGTATGAAATTGGTCCAGAAGGCCTGGGAATGAGGCTAACTAGCCTGGGAATGAGGCTAACTAGCCTGGGAATGAGGCTAACTAGCCTGGGAATGAGGCTAACTAGCCTGGGAATGTGACAGCTAGCCTGGGAATGAGGCCAACTAGCCTGGGAATGAGGCCAACTAGCCTAGGAATGAGACTCAAGTGCTTTGCTAATCAGGGACATCTTGTAGCTAGAACATGCCTTAAAATATCCACTAAAGTTTTGTACCCAAACAATACATATTTTGTAAACCCCATTCACTACTGACCCCATGACAGTCTTTATGACCATGTTATTTTACATACATGCTATTTTTAGTAGCTACCTTGTGTGTGCCACTACTTGACCTCTGTAGCCAATCTGTCTATGTTATTGTACACACAGGAAGCTGTGGGTTGCTGACAGCATGACAACAGGTAGTCACCTCATTCTAACCCCCCCCCCCTCCCCCCCACAAGTACTTGTCACTTGCAGTACTGAATTGAAGCCTACATGCCAAATGTGCTGATTCATGATGCCTGACATGAAGTGACGATCATGCAAATGCTTCGCTAAGAAGGGAGATCTATAGATGTCCATCTAGAACTTGCCTAGTCTCATTCCCATGCCACTCCCAGATTTTATCTTGTAGCCGTGGAGAAAAATCTTTCTCCATATAGCTGTGAGACAAAATCTGGGAGTGGCCTGGGAACGAGGCTAGAACTTGCCTGGCTGTATCCACTGAACAAGTTTTATACACAAATGAATAAAAGGCTACATAATTTCACTGCAGTCTATCCAATTATGTTATTTATATGCGTATCTATTTTAGCTGCTACTTTTGTCCTGCCACTGCTTGCAACCTTCTTCTGTGGCCAGTCTGCCTGCATTATTTGTAAACACAGGAAGCTGTGGGTAGCTGAAGCTGTGGCAGACAGTGTGACAACATGTTGTCTCCTTGTGCAACTCACAACCAATCAGGACCTCAGACAGTGTGACAACAGGTTGTCTACTCGTGCAACTCACAACCAATCAGGACGTTGCATCATGAAACATACCACGCAACATGTTTGAGAGCTATTTTAAAAAAGTATGAAGCAAGCAATTGTAACCAATGCACACCCAGGTTTATCCAGGAAATCGTACCATGGAATCTGGTTGTTATTAGCGTTCCTCTCAGCCTCTCTTCGCTCACGAACAAAGCGGGAGGAACATAAAGCTCGCTAGGTTGTTATTACAATTATGAGACCACTCACTGTGCAAGCACACACTCAAGCTGCACCGAGGAAATTGCACCACAAAACAATTCATTTCACAGCATGAATGGCAGGGACCTGGGAACCAGTGTTGTTTTAGTTAATCAAAACTATAACTAAATCTGTTTTAGTAGGCCTCAAAAATTTTTAATTAACTGTAACTGTAACTAACTAGATATTATCTCAGGATTCATAAACTAAACTACAGCTAACTAAAACTTTTAGATTTACCCTGTAACTACAACTAAACTACCATGTTTTTGCAATAGTGTTTTAGTTCTAGTATATAGTTGTAGTTGCAGTATTGTTTTAGTCTTATATAGACTGAAGCTGCTTCAGTAGTACAAAGGTTAGGATAATAACTTATTTTGCGCATACGTAGAATGGAGAAGTTATTGTGCGCTGTGTCTTTGTATTATACCTCATGACTTAGTTGCTGCAGCAATGGCTCATTGTCTTGTATATTGTGTGAGTAACTGTAACTGTAACTACAACTATAATCAAAACTATAACTTAAAGTGCATTATCACTTGGAAACTAAACTATAACTATCACTTACAGTTGTGTAATAACCATAACCAAATCAGAATTGGAAGTAAGGTGCCACAACTAACTAGAACAAAAACTATAAGAAGTTTGCTATACTAAAACAACACTGCTGGGAACAAGGCTAGGCTATTATTACACAAATGGATAAGGTTGAAATTGTTGTGCAGAGCAAGCCCTCAGAAAATCATACCACAACTCAATGTCATTGGCAGTGTTGCTATAATGCAGTATGTATTAAATGATTTGTTTTGATGGAATGTAATTGAAATATATGTACTCAAGCTTCATCCAGGAAATTGTAGGTAATCTCTATATACATGTATGTACAAGCAATGAAATTAACGTGTGAGCAAATGCTCAAGATGTGCCCAGGAACTTGTACCACGAAAAACCTTGGGATACGATTGGCTGTGCTGCTACCACGGGTTTCAGTTCTGTTTGAACGTTGCGTGTATTCCGTCGGTTTTGACAGAAACTGTTCTTCAAGGACTCACGCAAAGTTGTTAAGTTTCAAATCTCAGTGTAATCTATGTCGTACAGTTTAGATGAGTCCTTCCTTGCGGAACCAAGTTGACGCAAAACTCACAGACCGCACAGACCACGTGACATTCAGAGGAAACTGCAATCCGCGGTATACTGCAGCATGTAGTGATTTGTTTGGATGGAATGTAAGTACTCAAGCGTCATTCAGGAAATTGTAGCATGAAATAGTTATATATAATCTTAATATCGTGCACATGTGATGAAATTAAGTGTGAGGGTAAGCTGCACCCAGTTATGGTTTGTGTAGATCGAGTGATTGAGTCTTTGTACCCAGGAAATCGTCCCACATTTGTTTCTACAAGTGCACCCTCATGCCTCACTCAGGAAATCATGCTATTAATTACAATTTAAAAAGAAGCTGTGGCGAACAGTCAGACAGCACGACAGCAGGTTCTCTTGCTGGTGCAACTCACAACAACCACCAGGAAATTGAATCACGAAATATACCACACACTACATGTGACCAATAATTTTTTATAATACATTCAACAACACGTAGTATTGCTTAGTAACAATTTTTTAACCCTTTAATAAATTCCTTTGAAGTCGGTAGACATTCAGCTTCACGATGTGTTTTTGAGATGCCAGTAGAAAGGGTGGAACAGGGAGAGACGCGTGGGTTTAGGAACAGATGACCATAGTCTCGTTCCCAGGCTCTCGTGTGTGGGCAGAGAGCCTGGGAACGAGGCACAGGTGACCAATACGTGGTGGCTGTTGTGGCTGGCAGTATAAAGCCTACAGTCAGTGCTTAATGGGCCATTTCTCTCCTTTGCACAAACCAGCACTTTGTAGGGGCTAGCACTGAAATCCACGCAGAGACTTAATTAATGCAGAGAGTTAGTTGAGAATTGACTCACCCTTCTTTGTACAGTTAACTCGAAGTGTTTGTTGGCTGTTTGTTCTCATGCAGTGTTGTCAAGGCACGTGATATCTACCAGGACACCAAACTAAACCGAGGTAAGAGTGTGGGTGGGGCAGGAGGACATGGGGTAAGAGTGTGGGTGGGGCAGGAGGACATGGGATAAGAGTGTGGGCGGGGCAGGAGGACATGGGGTAAGAGTGGGCGTGGAAGGAGGACATGGGGTAAGAGTGTGGGTGGGGCAGGAGGACATGGGGTAAGAGTGTGGGTGGGACAGGAGGACATGGGGTAAGAGTGTGGGTGGGACAGGAGGACATGGGGTAAGAGTGTGGGTGGGCAGGAGGACATGGGGTAAGGGTGTGGGCGGGGCAGGAGGACATGAGGTAAGGGTGTGGGTGGGACAGGAGGACATGAGGTAAGGGTATGGGTGGGGCAGGAAGACATGGGATAAGGGTGTGGATTAGTCTCGCGAGCCAGCCGTATTTTTCTTTATTTCCGGTGGGAGGAGCGAGAGGGAGAGAAAAATACGTCTGGACACTCTGGCCAGCTTCCCGTGCCACGAAGGAATGTAATAATTGCTGCAGGTCACGCGGATAGTATGCAAATTAAAACATTTATCCAGCTATGTGTTGTTTTGTGAAGCTTGTGCCCACACTGGGAAACTGTCGCGACAGAGAGCTCATTCAGAACGCCTGATCCCGCTAGCACACGTTGAAAAAAGAGTCGTCTTGAGAGTGGACGCGGTCTGTAATTTCACCTACTGGAAGAGCGGCCACACCCGCGGCTTCCGGCGTCTTGAGAATTCAAGCAAGTCGTCTTGATGCTGTTCTTGCACTCGCGAGGTCCCCATCACGCGCCTGTGGAGTATAAAGCCCAAAGCAAAGTCAGTATCGTAGAATGCCATCGTAAGCGAGTAGTATACGGGTTGGCATGCAGGAAGTCATGTGCTTAATTTAGAACGGACCAATCAGATTTGAACCTCATGCATCAGTGCGGATGTCCACGGGAAGCTGGCCAGAGTGTCCAGACGTATTTTTCTCTCCCTCTCGCTCCTCCCACCGGAAATAAAGAAAAATACGGCTGGCTCGCGAGACTAGGTGTGGATGGGGCAGGAGGACATGAGGTAAGGGTGTGGGCGGGGCAGGAGGACATGAGGAGAGGAGAAAGGGGTGTGTGGAAGTGTTGGGTGGGAGAGAGTTAGTGGTGGGGGGAGGGGGGATGAGGAGTAAGGGAAAAGGGGGACAGGTACCTTATTGTGTGTGTGTACATGCACGTGCACACACGAACACAGGTTACTCCACAGTGGGGCGGATGCAGGATGTGTTGCTAGGGGCAACACAGGATGCAGAGACTATCATCAGAAAGTGGCTGAATGGCCGCAACTTTGGTCAACAGTTTGTGGCATTACACAGCCACCTTCTGTTGCTAGGCAACAAAAGAAATAACATTTTGGCAGCTGAGAGAGAAGTGACGGAGGTAAGAGGGGGAGGGGGTGAGGGGAGTGTGAGGGAGGGATGGTGGGATGTGTGAGGGAGGGAGTTATGGGGAGGGGTCGGGGGGTGAGGGGTGTAGGGAGAGTGGGAGGGAGAGATGGTGGGATATGTGAGGGTGGGAGTTATGGGGAGGGGTCGGGGGATGAGGGGTATAGGGAGAGTGGGAGGGAGAGACTGAGGGATTGGCAGAAAAGATGGAGATATGTGGAGTATAGGGAGAGTGGGTGGGGGGATGAGGGAGGGAATAGAGAAAGGGACAGGAGGTATATATACAAGGGGGGGCGTGGTGGGGGAGTGTGTGGGGGAGAGGAGGATGGGAGGGAATGGAGGGGGTGAGGTGTGGGGTTGACCTGCAGCTGTACTCCATGAAATTGTCTGTTGTCTTCATCATCAGATTAATGAGAAGCGGAGGAAAGATGTCTGGGAACTGTTGCTACACGAGGTACAATCACTCCCTCCCTCCCTCCCTCCCTCCCTCCCTCCCTCCTTCCTTTCCTATGGTACATGTGAACATACATACATGTAAGCATGTGATTGTTAGTGTATGTTGCCTAGGTAACAAGATGTATGACAGTGATGGTCATGTTTCTGGTGGGTGGGTGATTGTTGTCACACAGTGGTGTGTGGTGCTTACCCACACGTAGAACTTCAGAACACACAAAGACAGCTGTTTCATGTAGGTCTACTCCCTTCCTCTTCCTAATGATATCATGTGAAAGAGGCGAAAATAAAGTTATCACTGGTGATTCAACCCTAGTCTCCCAGTCTGCCTCCAGTGTTTGATCTCTAACAGCATGCAAACACAGAGGGAGAATGCCTGGGAGGTCTCGGCATGTGTGACAGGAGTGCATGATGACATCATTTTTTATTGCTGAGGGAGGAGGAAGAGCGTGTAACTGCCAAAAAATTTGAAACAGGCAGAATCTCCCGCGTGTACTAAAAATAGAACACACCTTCCCACCAGTTCACAGTTCCACAATCTACGACCTCACAATGCAGTGTTACCCTTGTAGTCAACAAGATATGAACGCTCCAAACTTACCTGGCAAGTTCTAGCTACACAGCAATGGTTGTCGGCCCTTCTTAACTTTGTGTTACGATGCTATCCACACCTGACAGTTGAAGAGGGCCGTGTAGCCTTTCAGTCAAACTCTTGAGCTTCTCCTTGGGTAACGCACGGTCCTTATCCAACCGATAAGCCTCTAACTCGATTGTTTTGCAGCTAATTTTACTCACGCTTCACCCGCACACTTGCTATAACTCAACCGGATGTGTGATCAGGTAGGCAGAGGGTAGACACACAGGAGGGCAGCACCTGAGTATAACATTTCACAAACTTTGCGTTGATCAATTCCAAGTGTACTGAATAACAAGCTGTATTGACGCTCCCTTGCGAACATTTCGGCCTCCAGTTTTCGCCACTCTTCTGCCTTTGTGTATTATTGTGGACGTGAACTGAAAGTGCTAAGAGCATCACGCTGGAAATAAAGGAATTTAGATGTTATGAGGCGAAAATACAGTACAGATAGAGGTTGGTGGTTGTCCAGCTGTCATGGCTCAGTGGCAGAGCACTGGCGGCTCAAGCCAGAGGTGTCCTAGGTTCGACTCCCAGCAACTGCTGGCCTTTTCACTTTCCTCTATTTTCGCTTCATAACATCTAAATTCGTTTATTATGTGAACTGAAGAGTTGGACAAAATGAGGCCAGGCAGTGAGGCAGCTGGCATGTGTTGGCTTTGGCCTTGTCAATAGATACCTTTCTCTAGGAAGTGTGGGCTATGAAAACTGGCTGCTTGTTTAGCCATCAGGGGGGAAGTTTAGATTCCACAGTTGAGCAGATGGTGATGTGTACTCGTGGTAGCATTTACCTTGTTGTGCCTTACTTAGAGAGGTGTGGGCAGACATTGAGGACACACACAGACAAACAGACAGACAAACAAACACATATGTGGCAGTCCCGGATAGAAAATGAATATTAATTATTTTGTTGTGTATTTCAAACGTATCACCAACTTTGACGCACTGTAGCGCTGAGCTTCTGCCGAGGGCGGGGCTCATACTTGCTTTGTAAAAGCATGAATACCCTGGTGCGTATATGAAGTGTGTATGAGCGCTTATCAGCAGTGTGATGCACTCATAATGCGTGACAGAATAATATTCAATTTATCAGGGTTCTTACTAGGCCTTTTCCAAAGGCCACTGTGCCCTTTGGGGGCTCTAATATGCTGCCCCAAAATGTATTTTAACAGCCACTTGAACTTAAAAACTATCTGGGTTCTGAATATAGAACTCATTGAACATTGAACTTAACTAAAATACTTTGTTGACATACGCAACAAGTGTTTGGTACTGACAATCACTATATTCAAAATGAGGGGCGTGGTCATGAGATATTTGTCCCCTTTGATCTGTATAATGTGAGATTGCTGCAAATTGTATCTGGAACTACCATACATGCTTGTGTCTAGCCGTTGCCATGGTATATAGGTAGTGTACCCTACTATAGAAAGTATAGGCTGTGAAAACATGCTACAGGTTTCACCACCACCCGGGAAGGGTGTTAGCTTTCTCCTTGTCAGTGTGATTCCTAACCTTCACCAGGAAACGTGGGCTGTGATAGCGTAGTCACTGTGGCTGTGTGTTCGTGAGGAAGTTTAGGAATCAGTCGGACAGACAGCGACATGTGTCAGCATTTGTCTTGCCTCATTCCCAGTCTGACACACGAGAGCCTGGGAATGAGGCTGGGCTGTGAAAGCTGGGTACATGTTTGGCGACCCAGGACGAAGCTTGTGTTAGCTTTTGTCTATCAATCGTTTCATGTACCAGGAAGGTGGGGGCTGTGAAAGCCACCCAGGACGGAGCTTGTGTTAGCTTTTTGCCGTGTCAATGCGAAGGTGTGAGCAGATGTGGGGGATAGCACAGTGGCAGCTTTGTGTTTAGCCTCAAGAAAGGTGTTTGAATACACAGACATGCGCCTGCAGTTGGTAGCCTATCAGTCTAGTGTGGGTGGAGGCTGGGAGTGCAGATTACTGAAATGTTTGTGTGACCATGACAACTGCAACAGGAGGGCGGTGTAGATACCCACACACATCCTTTCTGCTAGCCTACACAAGTGCTGAAAATGACATAATTCTTAATTCTGTAATCCTTATTTCCTTCTGTTTGAGCTCACTGACCCATAACACACCCTCGTAACACCACCACCTTGTTTGTGCCTGCAAAGTCTATCATGTATTATGTGGTAAATATAACTTATATCCAATCCTACTAGTGGGATGATTCATCATCTTGGGGCGAGCCTGAACGAGCAGCACACAGCTGGTTTACTAATTTATCATAGCATATAGCAGGATTTGTCACTATCTATGGTTTAAGCCAAATTTCAAAACACGTAAGTAGATATGCAAGTCCTCACCCGAGATAGCCAAGTATCACATATGCCAGCCATATCTCCAGCCAGGGCAGCTAAGTAGCTACACATGCATGGACTAAGCTTTACACTGAAATCATGAGCTTAATTTCTGGCGTTTATGAGTGCCGCTCATGTCATGATGGCTCTTACCTGAAGCGACCTCAACCACTGTCCATATCTGTACCGCCTGTGAGCGGCCTGCCGTTGATGGTCGGTAGAAGCACAAACCAGAAGTAAGTCGCCGCACGTGCTTTAACTTCAGTTGTCTTCGCTCCGGGACGCCGATGCTGCACTCTGGCAGTAGCCCTCACATGCTTCATGCAAGAGATCGATATTCGTGAAATATCGCTCAGGCTTGCCCCAATCAGCCAAATTTACGTGCGTAAGCTGAACCCCACATCGTGTGACTTTGTTCACCAATCGCATAACTCGCCTCTGCAAAACCACCTTGTTTGTGCTCCCATAACCTAATTAAGCACCTTACAGTCAATATTTATATTTCACAATCCTTAATCTTTCTGCTTTGGAATTCGATCAACCATACAACTTGCAACTGCAAACTGCTTTTACATCATGCAATCAGTGACTTATGCTTGGCTTACATAGCTTAATTAAGCGCCATACATTCAATATTTACACATGTCAATTCTATGTTTTTTGATCTTACAACTTGCATATAATCTAATCAATACCAATATTTATATTCACTTCCTCACCTCTTCTGTTTTAAATTTATCATCTCTGCAACTTACGTGTGATCTCATCCCCAATATTTATATTGTGCATTTCCTCTGTTTTTGAGTCCATCATCCTTAACTTGCTACTACAAGCCATTTTTTTGATGGTCCCATGACCTAATTAAGCGTAACACCTTCAATATTACATTAGTATCAAGGATGTTTGTACCTAGTATAGCATGACACCGAGAGCCTAAGCTCCATCCCGTATCATATGACTTTGTTTATGCCAATCTCTCATGATTCTGTAATTAATCCTTATTTTCTTCTGTCATCAACTCCGTAACTTGCCTTTGCAAAACCACTGTATGTTTGTGCTTGCAATAAGCACAATGCCTCCATGTACATGTGTGTATTTACCTTATCCATCTTCAAACCTACATGTACAACACTCGCTGGCATGATCTAATCAAAAACATTGTCAACGTTTATTATTAACCCTCGGCGCGCATGCGCAGCGAGGGTTACAGTACTTCGTTTGTCTGTCTGTCTGTCTGTGTGTCTGTCTGTCTGTTACAACTAGCTTGGCTCACCTGGCGGCTAAATCTCTGAAGTTTGGACGCAGATAGGCTTCAAACCGAACGAGGATGTGTTTAAATTTCGCGATTTCGCCAAGAACGTTTCGTTCAAGAGTTATGCTGCGATTCGTTTGCCACGGCGAGCGCTAGTTGTAGCCTCGTTCCCAGGCTACCCCGGAACGCGAATATGTATCGTATTTTCTACGTAAGCATGACGTAATCAAAATAGGACTAAAACAGAAAGGCAACGTTTTGCGCGTTGTTCAACCAACTATACGTTCAACGCTCGGTGTGTATGATATTCAACCCCAGATAACTAGATACATGTAATAAGTTGGCCGCTACCTTCGCTCTTTTTCCTGTTCTGAGTCTCGGGTACGCCCACGCGCAATTAAGGTCGTTCATGCATGGTCAATACTGCTACAATATGTATGTACATGCATGCTCAATACTGCTACAATATGTATGTACATGCATGCTCAATACTGCTACAATATGTATGTACATGCATGCTCAATACTGCTACAATATGTATGTACAGGCATGGTCAATACTGCTACAATATGTATGTAAGGCATGGTACATATCCAGGATTACCAGGGAGTATCCCACAGATTCCCTACTCACTACACATGCTCACTACATTAGGGAGGGGTTTGTTGTGGGAAGGTAAAGGGCTAGTAGGACAACTTGGGACACTGTTATCCTGTACGACTTTGTGTAGTCTCAGCTAGCTATCTAGTGTACCATCATACCGCATGAATTTCCTTCGCCTACTTAGCTATGTCCTGTGACTCTGCATTAATATTATGCGCCGAGGGTTAAGCACTTCAGTGCTATTCATTTATTAATACGTACTTCGTGTTTTTTTATTCTTTAACCCCATAACTTACGTCACCTTGTTTGTGCCTGTGTAGCCTAATTAATTTAATCTAATTAAGCATCATATATTTAATATTACATTAGTGATAAACCAACACAATGTCATTCCCAGTCTAAACTTAACCCCAATTTGATTCCCAGCCTAAGCTTAACCCGAAAACTCCCCACCACCAACCACCATATATGGTAGTAACATACTTATTTCCTTTGTTGTGAACTTATCACCCCCGTAACTTGCCTCCGCAAAGCTACTGTTGCACTCAGATATTTATGCTATGCAATATTTACTTCTTCTGTTTTGGACTCATCAAACCCACAACATTCCCTGACATGATCTAATCGAAAACATTTGTGCAATTGTTATTTTATGAACCCACCAA
Source organism: Agelas oroides (assembly GCA_949130485.1). Lineage (NCBI taxonomy): Eukaryota > Metazoa > Porifera > Demospongiae > Agelasida > Agelasidae > Agelas > Agelas oroides. The sequence goes on along the minus strand of OX422193.1, from coordinate 1,305,151 downwards.
TCCCACTGCAGACCACCTTGTTTGGACTTGTGTAACCTAATTAAGTACTGTACTTTCAATATTTATGTTGTTCAATCCACATCATACGACTTTGTTTATGACGCAAGCTCTCCCTCACAAAATCACCTTGTTTATGCTTGTGTAGTGCAATCCAGCATTCTGTATTGTATGGTAAATATCCAGTACAGTTAGCCTCGAACCCAGGCTTTCCGCTCCGGATTTTGTCTCACAGCTTTGAATTTTTCTCCAAAGCTGCGAGACAAAATCTGGAACGGAAAACCTGGGTTCGAGGCTACAATACAGTATCCTGCTAGCCTAATTTATGCATGTAAGCTCCATCTCATATAGTACGTGACTATCTCTCGTGATTCTGTAATCCTTATTTGAATTCACCAACCCCATAACTTGCCTCTCCAGAACAGCTATGTGTGTGCCTAATTAAGCACCTTACAGTCAATATATACACCTGAAGAAGGTCGAAATGTTGTGTATTAAAAATTTGTTGCCCTGAAAACATCTGCAGCAAAGTTCGGACTACAACTACTATATATATGCTATGTACTGCTGAATAAACAGTGGTCCAGAACCCAGCAAGCCACGTTGCTGTAGGACTCCCTCCACCCTCCTCCCTTGCAGTCAATATCTGTTATTTGCAATCTTTAATCTTTCTGCTTTGGAACTCATCCACCTTACAACTTGCCACTGCAAACTGCTTCCTAGCATCATGTGTTAATGACCTGCTGCTATCTTTGTACTTTCATAACCACCATACATTCATACTAGGAAATGTAGAACATTGTGGGGGCGAGCCTGAGCAAGCAGCTACTATGGCTACACATGAATAGACTAAGCTTCACGCTGAAATCATGAGCTGAATCGCTAGCGTTTATGAGTGCCGTTTATGCACGACCCTTTATACCTGAAGCGATCTCAACCCGGCATGTATAATTTGTACGGTCTGCAAGCAGCCTGCTGTTCATATTAATTTGTACTGGCCACCGAATGATTGCAACACCACCATTCGTACTATTGTCCATATAGAGGATCTTCTATCATTGTAATGGTTTGCCTCTGAAGCTCAATTATAGCTTATTGTTGTACTGGGAGAAAGGACATAATACGATGTAGCTCCACATTAGAACACATAAACTCCTTCGGCTATCTCATATCTTACTTGGCTATCCCATGTTCTACCTGTTGACGAGTTATGCAATCTTGCATTTGCGACCCCATAACTTGCCACTGCATTCGCGACCCCATAACTTGCCACTACAGTTTTACATAACCTAATTAAGCACCATGCCTTTAATATTGCATTAGTGGTAGTTGAAACAGGATGTAATGCCTAATAGGACAGAACTCCCAGCCTAAACTTAACCCCATGTTTTACCTCCCAAACCGCTGTTTGCAGTACATTGTCTTTAGTTATATACATCGTATGTATTATTATACTGTTGTTGCGATTCCTTCTCCCAAAATGTGCGCCCACGGAACTGCTATGTTTGTGCTTGCATGTCCTAATTAACCAATTATTCAATATTACATTAGTGGTACAGGATGTTGATACCTAACATGGTAGTGGCATTATAGTAGAGTCGTAGTACTGTGCTATCTATGGTAATATTGCCACCCTAATTTTTCAAGTGGGATTTTTCCGGGACCCTCCCAGAAAGGGTTTTGTAACGATGTAGCTCACACAATGCTGCAGTAGTGGTACAGGATGTTGATACCTAACATGGTAGTGGCATTATAGTAGAGTCGTAGTACTGTGCTATCTATGGTAATATTGCCACCCTAATTTTTCAAGTGGTATTTTTCCGGGACCCTCCCAGAAAGGGTTTTGTAACGATGTAGCTCACACAATGCTGCAGTAGTGGTAATTGTATAGCCAATGAAGTCCTGCAATCTGATTGGTCAGTCAGTTGTGTTATAAGTCATGTATAACAACTGCTACAGTGATTCAACTTACAACACCAGTAAATTTATATCCCCAGGATAGTTGTACACGGTAAAGCAATATTTCAGAGCGAAACTGACTAGTGGTTGTGTGCAGAAACAAAGTGCTTGGCTCAGTCTTAACGCTGAGCATGGCGTACTTTCGTTGTGACTTCAAAGAAAGTGCATGGTTATGTCCACTGTCAGTGTTTTAATTAGTACTGTCAATTACTCACCGTTTGGCTAAATTAATTTTTTCATGCAATGATAGATTAAAATTTCAGAAATGAACCTCATGTCATGACATGAAAATGTCATAAGTGGCTCATTAACTTAGTATGCTAGTGTTTGATAAGTTACGAGTACATGTGACCTTTCACTAGTAGGTCTGTTGGCTGCATTTTGTGTCAGCTTCTTGTGTGTTCGGCACCAGCTAAGTAATTATACAAATGCATACTGTTTTAATATAGACTTAGCTTATGTCATATCATGTCGAGACTACTTTATGTCATGACATAACGACATACAATAATCATATCGTGGCAGCCCAAATTACTGTTTGGCTCAGTAGGGATTGTTATGGTTTTATCGTATAACGCAAAATACCCATACATTGGAGCAAGAGCGCATAAGAACGGGCGGCTAGAGTAAGAGCGTGTAACTCCAATAGAAGCCCGTAGTCTGGGCAAAATTATTGAACCGTACTAAAAATAGAACATCCGGTCACGTGTGCGCTTAGCAACAATGCATAAGGGCTTATGTCAATGCAGCGTGCGCAGTGCGTGTTACTATTTTTAGTGCTGGCAGTAAATTCCGCCCGGTTTCGAATTTTACGTAGTTACACGCTCTTACTCTAGCCGCCCGTTCTTATTCGCTCTTGATTGGAGTGACCTTCCCAGAAAATGATGCTTTGGTCTGGAACTCTCCCAGGAAGTGATTAGGGTGGACATTAGCCTCGTTCCCAGGCCTGAAGAGGGGAGTTAGGGCCTGGGAACGAGGCTAGGTGGATATGCCAGAAACCAATAAACTTTTGGTATCGCATAGCATAGACTTTGGTATAAGATGCGAATGCAGTCAGATTACTGCAGGGCAAGTGGATATGGTCTGGGCACCCTCCCAGGAAGCCTGTAACCATCCTAACAGAAAGTGTCCCACAAGACAAGTGGATATGGTCTGGGCACCCTCCCAGGAAGCCTGTAACCATCCTAACAGAAAGTGTCCCACAAGGCAAGTGGATATGGTCTGGGCACCCTCCCAGGAAGTGATATAGAGATTATAACCACCACACCACATGTTATGGGGTAGCCCACACGTTACAGTGTTTCATGTCTGCAAATAATCAGCCTTTGATACGTATTTCCACTTGTATAGCTGCCTTGTCACGCTCTAAGATGTCTACGTGTATATATGTGTTCGGTGGAGTGACCCTCCCAGAAAGCACACCCAGGGGATTTTTTCCTGGGGATGTAGATGCGTGCAAAGGGTACATGCGCGCATCAGTGCACCTGCTAGATTTCAGTGAAATTTTGGACATATTTAAGGACAAGAAACGTCAGATTCAGCTATAATGCATTAAGTCTATAATTATGCTCCCTATTATAGCTGTTGAGGCAATTATGACATCGATTTTCTGGGTGGGTTGGGGGGGGGGGGGAATCCAAGTGCCTCCCCTCTCTGTATGAGACCACAAGGCATTGTGAGTGTGAGACGAACAAGTTGGACAAATGGACTTCATAGACTGGACTACATGAATTTAGGTTTTTACAAATGGACTTCATAGAATGGATTACATGAATTTAGATTTTTACAAATGGACTTCATAGAATGGATTACATGAATTTAGATTTTTACAATTGGACTTCATAGACTGGACTACATGAATTTAGATTTTTACAAATGGACTTCATAGACTGGACTACATGAATTTAGATTAGATGAACTGGAATTGTGGGATTGGATGGAGCAGGAAATGGTATCTTACATATTTCAGTAATGAACAATAGGACACAAGGATATAGCTTTACAAGCACAACATCCAAATTTGATTGTTTGTTGATGTGAAACAAATACTCCAGCGTTATCTCGTTACATGGTGAACAGTAAGTTGGTGAAGAGACCATACAAAACCAAAACTGACATTGTTTCTTGTCAACAAACAATAAGCATCTGATAGTAGTGCAGGTATGGGTTCGTCACGCATCACGCTCTTAACGTACATGCGTACAGACACGAATGCATTACCTCAATACCAGACATTGTACCTACATGAGATATTGTATATTATACCATATTGAGACAGTAAACTATAACTCAGTTTAGTGTAAACTATTCTGTACATCTTGCAAGCTTTGTGCAAACTATTATTGTACAATTTTTACGTAACAGGAGTATATGACCCGTTATACTCTGCTGTTCACCCAATGAAATACTTAGAAAGTGATGTAATGTGGTATAAGTGTAATGTACATAGCTGAAGAAGGTGAAGTTGTATTGTGACGGAGCCATACGTCTTTAGTGACCCTCCCAGAAGTGTCTCACAAAACAGCTTCTGTCTCTTCCCTTGATGGTGTTGTATCGGCACAACTCTAGCTTCATGCAGTTATTATTGTTTGCTGTTTAGGTTGGACATTTCCATGTAATGAGCTCACATGACACAACGGACGTTGTTGTGTTGTCAAACAATAAGCTTTTGATGTTTGTGTTTGTGTTTGTGTTTGTGTTTGTGTTGTGTCTTTGTCAGGTTGTCTGTCTTCACACTGAGTAGAGTGACAATGCCGACCCTTGTTCCCAGGCCTTCTCACCGTCCAGTTTTTGATCGCTTACAGTATGCAAAAATGGGGGTGGAAGGCCTGGGAGATCACTGTCTACATAGATAGACAGAATGGAGGAGGGGCCCTGACCACAAGGATGCATTTTATGTGCATGCATTTTTTCCGGCCATTATTTTTTGCGGCCATTCTCGGTCGTTTCTCTCAGTTGTACTGGCTTGATGAAGAGAACCAAAGTGACCTCGAAACATCGCAATAAAAGTTTTGGCAAAGTTTTAATTTACAAAGTGTGGTAACATGACCTCAAGGATCACATGGCCCTCGCGTTTCCTCTTGTGTAGTACAAGCCAAACCACACTCAGCCCCCACAGTCAGTTGCAATCAGTCACAATAGAGGAAGGAGATAAGCCCTCCTACTCTCCACATTTACTTTCAATATTATACCACAGTCATGCATACCAATAATACGAGCGAGTTATTTTGGTAACTGCCTTGGACTACCATTTATGGCCATGTACATGCAGTGGAGTTGACTAGCTATACACTCAAGCAAGCGTACGATTTTCCTCCCTCTCCCTCGCTTGCTCAAATGGTTTAGAAAACGCTACTCTTCCCCTGTAGGCACTTTGTTTCTGGCAAGGCATGTAGATGCTAGAAGTAATCTCAAATTGACTAAAATTCAGGTAATAAAGGGCTTGTGAGGATCCACAATTTATAGAATCGTTCCTTTTTTCCATTTCTCTAGCGCAAGAACACTCCATTTACTTCCCTCACTGATATTGGACAAAAGTGAGGAAGTGTGAGCATGGTTGTAATATAGCCACTTGCTGTAAGCTGGGTAGCCACCATATATGGTCGTATACTTGCTGTAAGCAAATAACGTCTTCCGTTCCCTCTCTCTCCATCTCTCCCCTCACTCCTTCACTTTTCCTCCTTCTCCTTTCCTCCCTCTCCTTCTCTCCTTTCCCTCCACTTTCCTCCCCTCCTTTCCCTCCTCTCCCCTCACCTCTCCTCCCCTCCCCTTCCCTCTCCACCTCTCCCCAACCTCACCTCCCCTCTTATCTCCCTCCCTTTCTCCCTCCCTCCCTTCCCTCTCTCCCTCTTTCCCCCACTCCCTCTCTCCACAGGAGTTCAGTAGAGTCGTCAATAGAACTGACTGATTCACTGCGAAGGTTCAGCAGGTAATTATGCAACATTTCACTGCATGATGACGACTCACAAGAGTGCATTTTGTTAGTCACCCTTGTGACACAACACCGGTAGGAAATTGTAATTCCAGATTCACAAACCTTGTGTCAAAAACAGCAGACACTAACAATCTAGTATCAGTTCTAGAAGAAGCTCTCAGTGGCTGATCATCATCGATCATTGTGAACTTTGATGATACGGAAGTTACATGCATTAAAATTATTTTCCTTACAAATTTTATTGAATTAAAAATAGCAGGTACCAGTTGTGCACAACCCACGGTTTCTCACAATGAGCACAGTCGTTGGGACATTGTGTGATGTGCACTGGTCAGTGAGAATGAGCTGTTTTGGGTAATTCATGATTTTCTAGACTTGCTAATAATGACACAATAGCTCTATTGCAAGATGACATCATATGAGATACATCGGAGGACATTACATGGTAGAAACTGATGACATCATAACATTACATGGTAGAAACTGATCTACTACTGTTAGCGATTCTGGGCGCTCAAAACTTCTGCCAAATCTGAAGGCACTAGCCATTATCAAAATTCAAAGATCTCTCTCAGCGAGCTCTACGAACGATCACCATTGGTGCGAACATATTTTTAATGCAAACTGTAATTGAACAAAAATTAAAACTAGAGCTGATTAGTTTCAGATGATATGCATTTTTTTTACAAAGAGTAGTCATTGGGATGTTGTTTGATATGCGTTGGTCACTTGTTCAAAAAATGTCAATCTTCCGCAATCACTACTACTGTTATGGTAGATATGTATAATGACGTGATTATTGATTATAGGATGACAACACAGGAAGTGACACTGAGTGACAACACAATAGTAGAAAATAATTAGTGATGAAAGAATTTCAGGAAGTGAGTCAAAATGACATCACAGTAGTAGAAAATAATTAGTGATGGAAGAATTTCAGGAAGTGAGTCAAAACGACATCACAGTGGTAGAAAATGATGATGCAATTTCAAGTGAGTCACAGTGACAGAAATCAACCTTATTTACCATGATGACACACAGGAGTGTTGCATCCTTTGTGCTGGTTTGGGTTATTTTAACATCGTAGAAATATGGCTCTGTTGACTTGTTAGATGGCCATAAATGGAAGAGATGGGATAAAACTAGCTTGTAGCGTGATGACATACTGGTAGAAGATGATGACACAATAATAGAAATGACAAGTATGCTATTCTCACCACTTTGGCCCCCATTGTGCATCCCTTGGCTATGTATGGTTGTGGACGGTGATGAAATGACTTGTGTAGTTTACTAGTCTAGTCTCCAGAAATGGCGTCACAGTGATGGTACATAGTACAAGAATGCTGTGAGGAATGTTATTGTACAGTTGTAAGAAGATGATGACACAATGATAGAAATGATGAGTACGCTATTCTCGTATTCTCACCGGTAGGCTATTAGGACATTGTTGGTGCAAGTCTGCATAGACTATACTGTGGGCCTGTTGTACGACCCTGGCCATATATGGTCGTAGACAATGATGAAACGGCTCATGTAGTCTACCAGCCTCCAGTAATGGGCACATGGTGGTATTGTTATGCGAAATATATCTCGCTACTGTTAGGTGATGAATGGGGTCATAGGCTCATTGAGGGGACACTGAAAGGTGGTACTGCTAGCCTCATACCCAGGTTGTTCAACAGTCTGGGTATGAGCCTATGGTAATGCAAGGCAGACAGAGCGGCATGACAATGAGTCTGCATACTGCCAGTGGAATTGTTGTCTGTCTAACAACTGATTCCCCGAAGTAATGCAAGGCAGACAGAGCGGCATGACAATGAGTCTGCATACTGCCGGTGGAATTGTTGTCTGTCTAACAACTGATTGCCCGAGGTAATGCAGGACAGAGCGGCATGACAATGAGTCTGCATTCTGCCGGTGGAATTGTTGTCTGTCTAACAACTGATTGCCCGAGCATAAATTTGTTTGTTGATTAGTATAAACATCTTCCGTTGTTGTGGGACAACATCTGTTACCAGTGGATGTTTAATTGTCCCAAAATTATAGCATCCATTGTCTACACATCTACATGTGATCACAGCTATGCATCTGCTTCTTCACTTGTTGCCCGACAGACGATAGGTGTTTTGTAACCAGGGGATGTGTCCTAAAGGTAGAACATCCACCTGCCTCTGTGGGCGTCTAGCATTCCTGACTACTATTATAGGCAGATTTCACTGTGTTCAAACAGAAGTGGGAATGCAGGAAATATCTCTTGATGATAGGTGTTTTGTAACCAGGGGATGTGTCCTAAAGGTAGAACATCCACCTGCCTCTGTGGGCGTCTAGCATTCCTGACTACTATTATAGGCAGATTTCACTGTGTTCAAACAGAAGTGGGAATGCAGGAGATATCTCTTGCTCTCTACTGACAAAACAGCATTGTCATGAGTTTGAAGGATGAGTTCTGTTCCTCCCGCCTGTCGAATTTATCCCAAGCAGACTTGTTTGTTTGTTTGTTTGTTTAATAGGACAGTGTTATGTGTAACAGACACAGACTTTCAATTTCCCCAAGTTTACATCATCCATCTGTCTCTGTGTGTGTGTTTAGTGGTCAAAAATTGTGGCTTATGTCTTCTATTTCATTGTATATGCTTATTCAAATACCATACAGCCAGATTTCCATCGCTTGCAGTCGCTCCCCTTTCCTTTCGATTTTTTGTTCGCGCGCGGTGCGAACCTGGGAACAAGGCTACAGTCAGGCCCCGCTATTTCCAACCCCCAAAATGTGAACACTTGCATTCAGAAGTGTTTTACTCAGATACGGATTGCATTCCATTAACATCTGTACAATATAACCGCTGAAATGCCGACACCTCGCTATTCACTAAGAGTGAAGTGGACAGGTTTTTCAGTTCCACTAGCACCTGGACTGTCACTTGATGAGCGGACGCTCGCATGTCTCTCATGCAAGACCCTCTCTCATGCGAGATCGTCTGCCGCCACTGCTTGATTCAACAACTGAACATTATACTAGCACTGGTACACAGTACTAGCCTCTGATTAACTTTTCTTGCCAGCGTACAGCGAGGGAGAGCTCTTATTTTGGAGGCTTCTGGTATGTTCCTGGTAGGTGTGGCAATGCATACTTGTGCTGTGGAACGCTATGAAAATAGGAACACCACTGTGTTCCAGACATGCAGCGGTAGCCCTTATGGTGTCCGCATTAGAGGGGCTCCACTGTACGCAGAAGTGAAAATGCAGGATTTGACCACAGACAGAGCGTCGTGATCATGAGCCTACCAAAATAGAACGTTGGTTTGTTAATAGAACATTGGTTTATTAATAGAACGTTGGTTTATTAATATACAGTACAAACTTGATTGTCTGGATCTGCCGGAGCTGATCCCAATCCGGATAGCAAAATATCCAGATAATCGATCATCAATGCACCATGCAGTAACTTAGATCCCCACCTTAGTGTCAAGATCGAGCACAACTTGTCATCTCTTCGCCTTTAGAGGCCCAGTGACAGGCCTGTCTTAAAGCATGGCACGTGCAGTATCTTGTTTTTTTGCGCACAATACTCTAATCATTAACTGTAAGGTCACGTGACAGTCTAAACTGAAATCCTGATGATCAAGTTTCCGGTTAAACAATATCCATATAATCGAGTTACTACTGTATAGTGGTGATATGTACCGACTGTTTGTTGCCAGTGGAGGAGTAAACATCATCTTTTGATGCTTTCGTTCATTTATGGGATGTAGACAGAGTTGTTAACTGTACCTCTTTACGTTCTACTCTTCACATTTCTCACTTGTTATCAGTGAATGTGGTAACGTGATTTGTCCCAAAAAGAAATGTAACGCTATTGGAGTGTGAAATGTACCAGTATTAGGACATACAGTGTACATTAGTAGGCAAGGCATCATGTGATAAAGTGTAAACTACATATTATCATATTATCACCCAAACATGTGACACTCTAGCCTCGTTCCCAGGCTCTCTTTAGCAGCCTGGGAATGAGGCTAGTTGGCAATGCTGAAGTGTAAATGTGTCACTATCATAATTATGTAAGGCATCCTGTGACAAAACAGGAGCATATTATCATTATTGTCACCCAAGATGTGTCACTACTGGGGTGCAGTGAAGGAGGAAGTCATGTGCTTAAGTGATAAAGTACATAATTACTATGATTAAAATCTGATAACCACAAATTGTACCAACAAGAAAAATGTAACACTTTGGAATGTGGATGTCAGGTGTTGTAGGATGTGGCGTGCCTTTCCAGGATGAACATGTGTGCATATATTGTGTGACAACATATGTAGGTAATAATGCATTATCACCCAAACTGTTAGATCCTGTGCAAAATTGTTTTCTTTAGAGGTGTGGAAATTAGAAATTTCACCACAAGTTAATTCACTAGTCTAACTCACGCGAATGTATGGGAGTGAATGGGGAAGCCTTGCAGCTATGTGTAGTTTATGAAAAAGCTGTATTTTATACTACAAGTCACGCGACATCCGTATCCGTATGTGAGAATCCGTATCGGGTACTACAAGTCATGTGCGCTGCGTCTGAACGTGCAATGAAATTGAAGGTTCGTACGATAAAATCATTATCACCATAGTACCAAGCTATACCGGGAAAAATATCACTCATTTGTTGCCATTGGCATTGTTACTCGTGCTGCACACTCATAACAATACAGACGGCAACAAACTCGGTCCGGTATAGCTTAGTACTATGGTGATACTTATATAATATCATACCATTCAAGTAGCAAAAAGTTGACAAACAAAAATGACTGTATGTACGTTTGTTGGATGTTGCTTAGCAACCAAATCTTTGAACTTGAATAACACAAAGTGGAATGGGTGGAAGTGATAATGGGTGTGGCAGTGGGTTGCTAGGGGCAACATCCTGAAACTAAGTTACATTTCCCAACCCTTCGGACTCATGCTGTTCTGTCTTGGGAATGTAACCACTATGGGGTGTTCTTGTATGGCTAATTTTGCACTGTGTTCCTACAAACCTGGTCTCTGGTAACTATTTATCCCTGGCTGCTGGTAAGCTGTAGACCTGGGCTACAAACCAGTATGTAGCAAAGAAACAGTTTCAACTAGCCAGACAGTTTAGTTGAAAGCCCTACGCACTGACCATGTGACTTAGTTCATAGAGCCGTTACAACTCTTGTCCTTGGAATGTCCTCAGAGCACACTAATGATTGCTGCTACGTGACCTCATGTCCTGCGTCCTCTGTGTGTTAATGATGTGTGATGCCACAGTGTTGTGTACAATATATCAACTCCATCACGTCAGTGGGTGTTTATGTGCCAGAATGCACAGTGTATACCACAGTGGAAGGTCACGCTTGTTAGCAGGTTTAGACAAGCAAGTGTATAGTTTCCGGCAGACAATGGGATGTTCATATTTCCCCTCTACAGTAGTCTGTACGTTCCTAGACCCCCCATCCCCCCATCCCCCCTTCCCCAGCTTCCCTTCACTTGCCTTAGTGTGTGGGGAGAGCCTGGAGCAAAGCTGCTTTCTGTACCATTATGGCTTATGGGGGGAGGTAAGGTGGGGTGGGGGAGGGGAGGTGAGGGGGGGGAGGTAAGGTGGGGGGAGGTGAGGTGGGGGGAGGTGAGGTGGGGGAGTGAGGTGGTGGGAGGTGAGGTGAGGTGTGGGGGGGAGGTGAGGTAGTTTTACTTAATGTCGACAATGGCTGGTGCTACATCGCTGAACCATCATAATGGCATGGCTTGTATGGAGGACATTAATATCTGGTGCATCAGTGTGGAAGAGCCCCGCCCTTCCCATAGAAGCTCACTAATACAGTATCATCACAGTGTGGAAGAGCCCCGCCCTTCCCATAGAAGCTCACTAATATGAATGCAGTAATGAAGTATACAATAGAATTAAATTTGATTTCTATCCAGACGGCCACATGTGTAATCTACGTGTGTTTGTGTGTGTGTTACCACAGAATCATTTGTGGAATGCAATTTTGGAGCACCCCCTTGGTTTCTTCCTCCTCCCTTATCCTGTGGGCAGGGTACAACATGGCTAGTTAAAGCCCACCAACTGCCGTGTGTTGTTAAACAGCTGATTATATGTGTTGGTAAAAATTGTACTTGGCACGGTTCATGTGACTTGCTGCCCATAAAAATATCCTGGTTTAGTGCTAATCATGCGATGTACCAGTGAACCCTGAACTATGGGCGGAACTTGTGTAGCAACATGTAATGGGTGTGATCACTTAAAAAAATGGTTGTACATTGTGAGCTTGTGAGTGAGGACAACAGAACTCCTTGTGTGCACAAGTAATAGTATTTATTATATACCTAGTATACGCGCCAATAGTATTTCCCATAGAGCAACATGACTAATATTTTCCCATATTCCATAGTCCGTATTTCATAGCCTCCAGGGCATATGCTGCGTAGCAACCGCGGCGTGTGCTTTAATTGGAATGCACTCGTAGCCGCTGCTGAAACAACGATAAGCTTTCATTACGGATGAACACGGCATTATTTACTGACTTACGGTACTTTCTTCCACTGGTAGAGGGATCGGTACGCGTGCTGGTGCCGTCCAAAGCTAGAAACAGGCCAGCAGCCTGAAGCTCATTAAATATGCACGCAGCAACGACCTTTATACTGCGCATGCGCAGTAACTGTCTATCTTCTAGGTGCTGCTAAATCACAGTAGTATATAATAAATCTATTATTTGATGTGTGAGATGGCAATATGGCTGGATATTGCACTTGTGCTGTATTTTCACGAGCCGCAGGCGAGTGAAAATACGACCGCACACTCATGCAATATCCAGCCATATTGCCCTCTCACCCATCAAATAATATATATGTATTCTTTGTAATGTGGCAATAACTACACTAAAATCCGTTCACGCACACAAGATTTCTGGGTTTTTTTTACATTTAAAAACATATATATGATTTTTGTTATATCACATTACATCACTTTCTAAGTATTTCATTGGATGAACAATAGATCATATACTCCTGTTATGTAAAAATACCGTAGTCTTGCAAAAGAGTGCCCATGGACGGAGCACCTTACAAGTCTGCCAAAGAGGGGGTTGGGTGCTCTTTCAAGTGTTTCTGTATTTAACCGCAAAAGACACCCATATCATGTTTACAGTGACTCGGTGCTATCGAACTCAAATAATAATGTACAATGGAGCCACCAGCTGCTTCGAAGTCAAGTCCTGACGGCACACAACACTCTGAATGACAACATGTCACCGTGAGCATTGTGTAGTTCGCATAGCGTAACTGCATTAGCTGTGTCTGTCCACACAAAACAACTTTGTAATGACCTTCGGTGAAGTGCAACACGAAGTTTCTTACCTCAGATATGCGCTGTGCTCGAGGCTGTACTTCTCAGATACCATGAGTATGCTTCATTAACAATGTAAAGCTCTCTCCGGTGGGTGGGCGTAAACTTTCAGTACACTTTGATCCTATACAGGAAATTGGGTCCAAAGTAGGGGGTGGGCGCTCTTTCGAGGGTGGGCGCTCTTTCGAGGGTGGACACTCTTTCGAGGGTGGACACTCTTTCGAGGGTGGCCACTCTTTCGAGGGTAGCCACTCTTTCGAGGGTGGCCACTCTTTCGAGGGTGGGTGCTCTTTCGAGGGTGGCCACTCTTTCGAGGGTGGGTACTCTTTCGAGGGTGGGTGCTCTTTCGGTACACATTATGAGGTAGACATCATTGTTATCCAAGTTAAATTTCACACCCTGACACTTTGGAAACACTAACACTACAGATGTTAGTCACATTTTTGACTTTGTCCTATTATCCAATAAAGAATATTTAATTTATTGGTAGACAATATTAAGCATCTTGTTATCCATAACTTGTCACATTGTGGGCAGTTGTCATGCTTCAGTGCCAACAGAACACCTATAACCTGCCTACATCCTCCATACCATCTAGCTAGACTTCAGAATCAAATGACATAGGTCTCATCCCCACACCCCACCCTCTCATGAGGAAAAACAGTCTGGTGAACCAAGCCAAATTTCTTGGGCTAGTGGATACTTTTGCGACCAGTGTAACCTCCAAATCATTTTTTTGTGAAGCACCAGCTCAAAAAATGTATGGATACCGGAGTACAGAGGCAGGATTTTGTGCTGTTGTAAGGGAAGTGCTACGTAATAATAAATGATCTTGCAATCTCATTGGTCCTTACCACATTTTGGTAATAGGTCCAAGAAATTCGACTTCATTCATCAGGCCATTTCTTGCCAAGAGACACATGTGGGCTGGACACAGATGTTGTTTCTTTCTCACTCCGTGACTTCAGTTGTTGTGCCCACCAACCGTAAATCAAGCCGCTGAACCTCGTGTATTCATCAGGGGTTGCCGGTGGCCTATTGGTTGAAGTACTGTGACTGTGGATCGAAAGGTTCTAGTCCCACTTGTAGCAGAGATTTATTTCTCTTCTGGGTGCACTCAGCCCTACCTCAATAATTGAGTAGAAGGTTTTCCTTCACGTCCTTCAGAGGGGACATTAAGCCGTCGGTCCCGGGGAACCCCTTAAAATTAGCCAAAGTGCTGTTAGGGATTTCCTCGTTAACTGGGTCATCCCAGGTACAACATAACAAAATAAATTTTCAGGTCTTCAGGAAATTGTCTGCAATTAGCCTAGTTACTTATGAATGTGAAGTATTGTAACCTACACTGACAGTGCATGCAGAAGAGTGGACGGGGGTCCTGCAGCGATTGGCATGCTTCATCTGGACTTCAACATAGTTAGGAGTTGCACTGGATGGCCCCAGACTACCACGGACTGTCCCAGGAAGTCCCAAGCATCAAAGTACACTGCATATTTCAGGAAGCATGATCCTGGATCGTGGTAGCCTCATTCCCAGACTTCCCCCGGGGAAGGGCTGGGAATGAGGCTAGCATTGTGGCAGGTAAACTAAAATTTTAGTGTAATATTTAGGTTGCCATGGGAACTTCATACACAAACTACTTTTTCCTACACAAGACCCTGGCAATTATCAAATGAGCCCATTTTACTTCATGTCTGTAACATTCTTAATTGCATCATTTTTCTGCTGCCAGATGAAAACAGGCTACAGCACAAACACTATACTATAGTGGAACTTATCTTAAAGGACACCCCTGAAATAAGGACACCTCACCAATTATTTTGGTCCCAAGGATGTCCATATTAGAGAGGTTCCACTGTAAATATTTAAGCAGTTTCATCTCCTAGCCTCGTCCCCAGGCCCAGCCCAGCTTTCTGTCGCTGGGAATGAGGCTAGAGGTACGTTATGTGACCTGATGAAGATCCTTGGGTAACCACCTACTACCTGCTTAGGTTGCAACACTAGTAGGGCTACAGAAGGAAAAGGTGTTCTATTTTACTTGGCAAGGTATTTCTATTGTCACACAATGTAATACTGTACGTGGGTAGTGCAGTATTTTTACTGTAGCCCATTTTCCTTCCTACCCCGTTACTGTACTTTACATTCTTTGCATACTTAATGCACCACCTTCTTCCGTCAGTTATGAAGGGTTACAGTATAAAACTGGTAGTTTAATAATGTAGCCTCGTTCCCAGGCCCCGCCCAGCTTTCCGTTGCTTATTAGTACGGAAAAGTGTGGAGAGCTTGGTATCTTTTCTCACGTGAGCATGACGTAATCGAAAAATGGCGAAATTTTGCCAAACTAACAGGCTGCGTTTCGCGTATTTTAAACCGACTACACGCTCAATGCTTGGTGTGTAAGACAGTCCCCTCCTGCTAGCTAGATACGTGTGGTAAGTTACCTGGTACCTTGGCTCTTTTTGCTGTTCTGGGCCCGGTGCGCCCATGCACAATTATCTACCATCCTTTCTATCCTGACGTCACTCACGTGAGAAAAGATACCAGGCCCTCTCCCGCTTTACCGTACTAATAAGCGACGGAAAGCTGGGCGGGGCCTGGGAACGAGGCTACTGTGGAGTAGTATTCAGGTTGCCAAGGAAACTTCATACACAAACTGTGTGCTGCACCCGGGCTACTTTTTTCTCCCTACACGAGACCCTCAAATGAGCCCGTTTTTCTTCATATCCTTAATCGCATCACTTTCTGCTGCCAGATGAAAATGGGCTATAGCACGAACGCTATACTATAGTGGAACTTATCTTAAAGGACACCCCTGAAATAAGGACACCTCACTAATCAGGACAATTATTTTGGTCCCAAGGGTGTCCGTAATAGAGAGGTTCCACTGTAAATATTTAAACAATTTCATCTCCTAGCCTCATCCCCAGGCCCAGCCCAGCTTTCTGTTGCTGGGAATGAGGCTAGAAGTACGTTACGTGACCGAAAAGCTGATGAAGATAACCACCTACTGCCTGCTTAAGTTGCAACGCTAGTAGGGCTACAGTAGGAAAAGGTATTCTATTTTACTTGGCAAGGTATTTCTATTGTCACACAATGTAATACTGTACGTGGGTAGTGCAGTATTTTTACTGTAGCCCATTTTCCTTCCTACCCCGTTACTGTACTTTACATTCTTTGCATACTTATTGCACCACCTTCTTCCGTCAGTTATGAAGGGTTACAGTATTCTGTACTTAAACTGGTAGTTTAATAATGTAGCCTCGTTCCCAGGCCCCGCCCAGCTTTCCGTCGCTTATTAGTACGGAAAAGTGTGGAGAGCTTGGTATCTTTTCTCACGTGAGCATGACGTAATCGAAAAATGGCGAAATTTTGCCAAACTAACAGGCTGCGTTTCGCATATTTTAAACCGACTACATGCTCAATGCTTGGTGTGTAAGACAGTCGCCTCCCGCTAGCTAGATACGTGTGGTAAGTTACCTGGTACCTTGGCTCTTTTTGCTGTTCTGGGCCCGGTGCGCCCATGCACAATTATCTACCATCCTTTCTATCCTGACGTCACTCACGTGAGAAAAGATACCAGGCCCTCTCCCGCTTTACCGTACTAATAAGTGACGGAAAGCTGGGCGGGGCCTGGGAACGAGGCTACTGTGGAGTAGTATTCAGGTTGCCAAGGAAACTTCATACACAAACTGTGTGCTGCGCCCGGGCTACTTTTTTCTCCCTACACGAGACCCTCAAATGAGCCTGTTTTTCTTCATATCCTTAATCGCATCACTTTCTGCTGCCAGATGAAAATGGGCTATAGCACGAACGCTATACTATAGTGGAACTTATCTTAAAGGACACCCCTGAAATAAGGACACCTCATGCACTAATCAGGACAATTATTTTGGTCCCAAGGGTGTCCATATTAGAGAGGTTCCACTGTAATTATTTAAGCAGTTTCATCTCCTAGCCTTGTCCCCAGGCCCAGCCCAGCTTTCTGTCGCTGGGAATGAGGCTAGAGGTACGTTATGTGACCTGATGAAGATCCTTGGGTAACCACCTACTACCTGCTTAAGTTGCAACACTAGTAGGGCTACAGTAGGAAAAGGTATTCTATTTTACTTGGCAAGGTATTTCTATTGTCACACAATGTAATACTGTACGTGGGTAGTGCAGTATTTTTACTGTAGCCCATTTTCCTTCCTACCCCGTTACTGTACTTTACATTCTTTGCATACTTATTGCACCACCTTCTTCCGCCAGTTATGAAGGGTTACAGTATAAAACTGGTAGTTTAATAATAATGTTAGTAGGGCTACAGTAGTTAAAGAGTTAATAATGTTAGTAGGGCTACAGTAGTTAAAGGGTTAATAATGTTAGTAGGGCTACAGTAGTTAAAGAGTTAATAATGTAAGTAGGGCTACAGTAGTTAAAGAGTTAATAATGTTAGTAGGGCTACAGTAGGAAAACTGCAGAATCCAAGGACTGGTATTCTATGGACAAAGTACACAGCCTCATTCCCAGGGCTCCCCAGTTTTGTTCTTTGGTTTGCGTTCAGTATAATACATGGAAGCGAGAATATGCGGTTAACGGGGAAGACCTGGGAACACTTATACGTGATTGATGTCAGGTGAACGTGAGGTGGACGTAGGGGGGAAGGAGTCCACATTCAAATACAAAATAACGTACTAGACTTCATCTTCGAGTGCTCCATCGCTAGGCAAGACCCTAGACGTTCACAAGATCGCGAGTACTCCGCTTGAACGGTAAAAAACTCGCTCTCAGGTTTATTGCACACGTACTTGTAGTCAGGCACCGTCCCCCCCCTATCTCCACCTTGCGTCCACCTGACGTCATTCACGTGATAAGTGTTCCCATCCTTCCATATTTTCACCCCGCTCTTCCGCTTCCGTGTATTATATATACTGAACACAAACCGAAGAACAAAAAGGGGGAGGCCTGGGAACGAGGCTACAAAGTACATATGTATTTCCAAATATTTCAATGAAAACACACATTAGCCATTGTTACGGTACTTAAAATACTCCACATAGCTCACATGCTTAACTCTCTGTCGCCAGTATTGTAATGGTCTGCGTTGCTGTGCATGCATGACACGCTGAGCACCTTATCGTGTAGCAATTGTTTACATACAACAAATTAGTTTGTTGACAATAAATAACCACTTGTGAATGCGAAGTGACCTAGCTCATAACTGTGCAAGTACGTAGTATTGCTAATTGAATAATGTTTTTAGTATTTAGTTAGATCTGAAAATATATGGTTTCGGTTTTCAAGTACGTCAGTTCTACAGGTTCCAAAGTATTTCTTATGTTATGCTCGTAAAAACGAATAAGCATGACATTTACAACTGAGCACGAGACAGCCTCATTACCAGACCCCCCACCTAGCTTCCTGCATTGCAGCACAGATTCCGGCCCACCTTTCTGCACAGATTCCCGCCCACCTTTCTGTCGCTTACAGCACAGATTCCCGCCCACCTTTCCGTTGCTTGCAGTACAGATCACCGCCCACCTTTCTGTTGCTTGCAGTACAGATCACCGCCCATCTTTCTGTCGCTTGCAGTACAGATCACCGCCCATCTTTCTGTCGCTTGCAGTACTGACCCCCCATCTTTCTGTCGCTTGCAGTACTGATCCCCCATCTTTCCGTTGCTTGCAGTACAGATCACCGCCCACCTTTCTGTCGCTTGCAGTACAGATCACCGCCCACCTTTCTGTCGCTTGCAGTACAGATCACTGCCCATCTTTCTGTCACTTGCAGTACAGATCACCGCCCATCTTTCTGTCGCTTGCAGTACTGACCCCCCATCTTTCTGTCGCTTGCAGTACTGACCCCCCACCTTTCTGTCGCTTGCAGTACAGATCACCGCCCATCTTTCTGTCGCTTGCAGTACTGACCCCCCACCTTTCTGTCGCTTGCAGTACTGACCCCCCACCCAGCTTCCCACTGCTTGCAGTATAGACCTCCAATCAGCTTTCTGTCACTCGCAGTGCAGTAAAGCAGTTACTGCAGGAAACTGGGTGACTCCCTGGGAACAAAGACCAATGACACAACATTTCATAAACTAGGTATAAAACTTGATTCAAAAACTGCACAACTTGAGCTGACATCACTTCATGCGTTCATATGCTCTTCTACGTGTCCACATGCTCTTCTACGTGTCCACATCTACGAAGTGTGTACGAGTCCTATCCTTAACAGAAGTTCAGCGATACAGTGTTTGAACACAATGATGCAATTGAACTCCGTGATAGAATAATACTTGCTTTTTATCTCAAACTGCTACATACGTATGCTCAATTTGTGCTCATTTAATATGGACAAATAGTTTGGTGTAGCAGAATTAGACATACATCTAACTCATGCGAATGTATGGGAGTCAGTGGGGAAGCCTTGCAGCTGCATGCAGTTTATAAAAAGCCATTTTTTCCTACATGTCACGCGAGAATCCGTATCAGTACTACAAGTCACTCGAGAATCCGTATCAGGTACTACAAGTCACATGCGCTGCGTCTGAACATACAATGAAATCGAAGGTTTGTATGATAAAATCATTATCACCATAGTACCAAGCAATAACCAGAAAAAGCATCACTCGTTTGTTGCCGTTGGCATTGTTACTCGTGTGCACTCGTAACAATACAAATGGCAACAAACCAGTGGTATTTTCCGGTATAGCTTAATTAGTACTATGGTGATACTTATATAGTAGAACACTATACCAGCAAATAATATTGTTTACTAACTTCCTTCAGTTGTGCTTATATGTAAATCAATAGTAACGCTAGCTTTGTCTTGTATCCCCCCCTTAACGTAGTTTACATACAACTGTTTGTCTTGTGAGCACATGGATTAAGCTTTAAGGGCAAGATTAGTGTGTGCTTCTGTTCATCATGACTTATATGGTTAGTGTTGTAACTAGTTTGTGTGGCGAAATGGAAAGATAGGATAGGTTATTGTATTACCTGCTGTTTACTGCATTTCCAACTTACGTACAATGTCGTATTGATGATGATTTTCGTTTGTATAAGCAACTGACCTTGTATAGCAGAACAGGAATTGTGATAGGACACTGCACTTATGTGTCACCTACCATGCTCAGATACTTCCCGTGAATAGACTCAATCATTAGCCAGAAAAGGTACAGCCAATGTAGTGATAAATGTGACTTATGACATCATGGTCGTATGGATAGAATTATCACAATATTTAGATTCTGATTTCCAAACATTTCTGGGAAATTACGCACATGCGCGAGCACTGGATACCATGCTCTATTTTTCCCACCCAAGAACCTAAGTACAATATTTACACAGCTTTTGCCTTCAGCATGACCCACCTAGGTGCAATGCAGGATGAATGATGGCTCTAATTAAATGAATGGTAACTTAGCAACAGTGTAATAATTTCCTCTTGTATAAGTATGTGACCTTGTACATCAGACCAGGACAATATGTGGGCCGCACTAATTAGCACTTAACGAACACATTGCCTTTGTGGTTCCTTAGTAGGTGCTTTGTGTAAACAAACCAAGTGGAACCGACAGTATTGCTAATACTGTTTACATTCGGAGCATTTTCTGGCTTAGTTCTCAGGCCCATCCAGTGTTTCATCATTTGGGAGTACCAGATATTATATAAGTATCACCATAGTACAAAGCTACATTGGAAAAGTCACGAGTTTGTTGTTTGTTGCTATCTGTGCGTAGCATGAGTAACAATCAGCTGGGGACAACAAGAAGTGATATATTTTCCAGTATAGCTTGGTGCTATTGTGATATATAACTGTGTATGTGGGTTAGCCTCGTTCCCAGGCACCACCCAGCTTTCCGTCGCTTGCAGTACGGAAAAGTGGGGAGAGCCTGATATTATGTGGTTTTCCACTGTCAGCTGTGCTTGTACTTCCCGCCTCAGCCTCTCTAGTTCATGGAATTGTGTGGTTTTCCATTGTTAGCTGTGCTTGTACTTCCCGCCTCAGCCTCTCTAGTTCATGGAATTGTGTGGTTTTCCATTGTTAGCTTAGTCTATCAAGCTAGACCATCTCTCACCTCAACCATCTCTCACCTCAGGGTGAGAGATGGTCTAGCTTGATAGACTAAGCTAACAGTGGAAAAATGGAACAGTAGGATCTGATTGGTCAGCATCTCATGCATACTAATAACATCTGCTAGACCCTCTCTCACTTTTCTGGAGTGTGAGAGAGGGTCTAGTACAAGCACAGCTGACAGTAGTCTATCAAGCTAGACCATCTCTCACCCTGGAGGGTGAGAGATGGTCTAGCTTGATAGACTAAGCTAACAATGGAAAACCACACAATTCCATGAACTAGAGAAGCTGAGGCGGGAAGTACAAGCACAGCTGACAGTGGAAAACCACATAATTCCATGAACTAGAGAGGAGGCGGGAAGACAAGCACAGCTGACAGTGGAAAACCACTCAATTCATTTACTGTGTATATACAATCATGAACTAGAGAGGCTGAGGCGAAAGATAATCAGATTCATATGTGGTAAATCAATTGTGGTTTTCCACAGGTCAAGATTGGTATCCTGTAAACATCCTAGCTAGGTAGTTTCGTCCTGTGCTGTGGGTCAACTGTTCAAAGATCCTAACTTAGTTTTGACATAAGTCAGATTGTGTCCTGTGCTGTGGGCGACTTCCTCGATTGTGTCTTGTGCTGTGGGTGACTTAAACAGGAGCAGTACGGAAACAATTATACTAGCTGCATTTCAACTGTAACTGATGAAGACTGTCAACAATGGATTAGTAATGCTGGAATATATAACCTGTAGCTTGTTTTCCTTTTCATAAACATGTTCATGAAGTAGAATCACACAATAATGTGACCCAGAAATACATGGTATAGTCAGTACACGGTGGTTTTGACAGAATAGCATGCATACAGAAATCAGTTCAGTTTTCGGAGCAAGTCAAGGATGATACCTTTTTGCTCTATGAACTCAGCGTGAGAAAGAATTCCATCTTCGTACAGTTGCTGCAAAAACTTTAGCTGCTCCAAGTTTTTCATACGAATGTCTGCCACTTTAGCTGGTGAAATTCCACACTGCGAGCTTTGTTGAGAAGCCACTGCACGTTTTTCTGGGGTGGAGGATGCTTGGTTACCAGTGAAGGCTTTAGTAATAGCATTAGCTAGGGGTGTAAGTGCATCTGATAACGTCTCCTTTTTTGTGTGATTCCAGTTATCATGGGAACTTGTGGGGGTTCCTCCAAGTCGTCATGTATACCACTAGCAACCATTCTTGCCCACAAACGCAGCTGTGGGACTGAAAACTTCCCAGAATGTTTGTCCTTTAGCTCACAAAACATAGCTTCTACTTCCTCCTCCTTTTCCTGCTGTTTGCTGGTGGTTTCTAGTGGCCTTTTACGATTATGGGATGCATCCTCATGATCACCTTCTGTGACTGTTTTAGTATCATCTTTGCCATCACTCCACAAAAATATTTCAGGTTTTCCTTGTAGCTTTTCATACATTTTCTCCACATCTTGTTGAGAGATTAACCAACGCTTAGTTTGGTGCCTTCCTTCAAAATAACCAATACTGAAACTGGAACCTCGTGCAACATGCTCACTAAATTCCTCCTTTAGCTTCTGTCGGATCGCATCAACAGAGTCAAGTTCATCATGGTAGTTGTAGAACTCCCGAACAACTGCTTTTCGGTTTGAAGCCAAAAATTTCACCTTGTAGGAATAGCGCTGTCCCTTCACCTGAATTGGAAGATACACAAGTAATTTTCTGAACTCTAGAGAGAATATTTAGCAATGTGCTCTCTCAGAAATTTAGGTACATATTGAAATTCTCTATTCAGCAAATGTTTCTAAAGGTAACAAAATGCAAGGGCAAACTAATGTCACATTCATCTCAGATCCAGAGGACAGAAAGCATTATGTTCAAGTAGGTCAAGTGGTTGCTAAATGTTTGTTGGTTTTGGGGTGGACCCAAAGGAGGACCCCAAAGGGCACAGTGTCTGGACACTGGACCCATGGACCCAAAGACCTTGAACCCAATAACCTACAGTCTTTAGGGCTGTGTTGCACTTAGCTGCTATGACAGAAATGCAATTAAAAGCAATTTGTGCCCATGTTCTAAGCTCAAATTTACAGCTGTGTTGTTGAAAACTATTGGTATCAACGTACACGAAAGATGCTCTTCACACCAGAATGTGCTATTTCACATTATCCACCAGTGTTTCAATCCTTTCTTCTTGTTTATTATATGCAAGGCTACTAGCATGCCTAGCTAGAAACACAGAAGTCCCAGGGTCAAAGGTCATGTGGACAATACAGTGTCTAGACCAATCAACTACTAAGGCAAACTCTCTCACTTTGTGTATGCAAGTGTGGCTTTGAAATACTGACAGTAGTAGACTCCTCTAAAGATCATAGAAGTCAGAGGATAGTTTGAAATAGTTTTTGTCTGCTATAAAAGCATGTTCGGTGTGCATAGGGACAACATACAAGACATAGCTGTGAGTTTGGGCTTGTAGCATTGGCACAGAGAGCCTGTGTAGTTGTATCTCCGCTATAGTTGCTGCAGTGCAACACAACACTCTGGGTGGGTCCCGGGTGCAATGCTTATAGTCTCTTTGGAAAAGGCCTAGCAGAATACTGTGGTAGGGGAAGGGGGATCTCAACCTCACATCCCAATGATGATACCTGATAAAATACTTGTAGATGCAAATGACAAGCATCCTATAGTCATTTTTTGGCACTTTTGACATCATGGTGTAACCACAACAAACACACACACGTGCACACACACACACACACACACACATGCACCGCACACACACACGCACACACATGCACACACACACGCACCGCACACACACACACACGTGCACACATGCACGCACACATGCACACACGCACACATGCACACACACACACGCACACAGCACACACACACACACACACACACACACACACACACACACACACACACACACACACACACACACACACACACACACTCTACAAAGGTAAGTTAAAAGCAGCTGACTAGGAGCCTGTAGCTATTGTTGTGGGTGTAATTTTGTTGTAG
Organism: Agelas oroides; assembly: GCA_949130485.1. Classification (NCBI taxonomy): domain Eukaryota; kingdom Metazoa; phylum Porifera; class Demospongiae; order Agelasida; family Agelasidae; genus Agelas; species Agelas oroides. Next base: position 1,280,844 of record OX422193.1, on the reverse strand, counting down.
TTGGTAGTGTAGTAAGTCTAGACGCTTATCACAGTAAACAACAACCTTTTGTGTTTACTAACAACAAACCGAGGAAGTGATGTAATCAAAAGACAGAAAACCTCTGTATATGGATCAGTAAACTATAATAACTGTTTTAAAAGAGCCTGCCAAACTGCCACAGGCTAAACTAGTCAAAGTTAGCTCAACAGAACTAGAGGAAGAAGAAAAAAAGAAAAAGTTGTGTGTCATCATGGTCAACATCAGGTACACTAAATATAGCTAAGAACGCCCGGGTATTCCTAATTAAACCAAGCGCTGGACTCCTCTAAGAAAACTTTAGGCGGGGAGTGGTCCCGCCCTTTCTGTAGTGGGCTACGGGTCGGGAGTTTAAAGGGACCGAAACCCGTGGTCTTACGATGATCGGAAAGGGAACTCCCCTGATGACCAGCATCTGAATCACCTAAATAAACGTAGCTACCACAGAGTAAAACAGCTGCAGTTGGAATGTATACTAAAAAAGAGATTCAAATGCAAGCAGACAGCCTCTAGGATAATGCTTGCATGGGTAAGAGGATGGGATCATCTGGGAATAGAAAGGGGTCATACAAGCAAAAAAAAAAAAAAAAAAAGAAAAAAAGTTTTGGTCTGACACACCTGTGGGAGGATGGACAAGTACCCTACCGAACCCTTATTTTTATTTTGTTTTTTGTTTCCTCATATACCCCCCAAACACACACGCACACAGCACACACACACGCACACATTACGCACACACACACATACACACAACCACACACACACAACCACACACACACACACACACACACAAATACAAATACCATCTGAAGGATATATAATCACAGCACTTGAAAATCATACTTGTTTTAGGAAATCCGTTGATCTATATGCAACCATCGCGTTGGGTCATGCATACATCATAATGACACACTGTGTTTTAAATTTGTAGAATTTGCAACACTTAAAGCTCGAAAGTTACAAAGGCGTCCTACAGGCATGTTACTAAGCTGTAAAATACCTTCCCAAGCTCATTTTGGTACACTTACGCCGGCCTGACTACTAGGCAGCTGAGATGAAGAACCGGTTGACTTGTGAGTCACCACAAACGGCTGCCGGAGTAGTCCTACAAGTCGCCTCGACTGACTTTGACTTTCCGAAGGCAAGACTTGAACTGTCACCAGACCACTGTTCCTCTGAACGTTCGTTTGTACTGAACTAGCCATTTTCAGACCTCTAACTGGCAATTGCGCACGTGGCTTCAATCTGATTGGTGCGTTTGTTTCTCGCCCGCCGTTCAACGTTCTGCGTCTGCGCATTGCAAGATCACATGAAACCACTGTATATACACAGTAAATGAATTGTGTGGTTTTCCACTGTCAGCTGTGCTTGTCTTCCCGCCTCCTCTCTAGTTCATGGAATTATGTGGTTTTCCACTGTCAGCTGTGCTTGTACTTCCCACCTCAGCCTCTCTAGTTCATGGAATTGTGTGGTTTTCCACTGTTAGCTTAGTCTATCAAGCTAGACCATCTCTCACCCTGGGGGGGGGGGGGGGGGTGAGAGATGGTCTAGCTTGATAGACTACTAGTCTCGTGCCCAGACCCAACCCTCTCACGAGGAAAGGGTCTGGTGTCACAAGCCTGAATCCTTGGGCTTGCGGAAGTGTTGAAGCCTCGTAATTGTTAGTGTAGAATTACAAATTGCTCAGTGTTAGATAATGAATCTCATAACACGCTTTGAGCAGTACGATTGAAGTACTAGTTCTCGCTTCCGCATTATTCCAATAAACGCCGCTCTGCGATTTGATTGGCCGCTCCAAGCTTCTGGAGCTAGCCCAAGGATTTGGACTTGTGACACCAGACCCCTTCTCCTCGCGTGAGCTGGGTGGGGTCTGGGCACGACTAATAGACTACTGTCAGCTGTGCTTGTACTTCTGCAATTAGTCTATCAAGCTAGACTGTCTGACAGTGTTGTTTTAGTTAACTACAACTTTAACTAAATACATTTTAGTATGGCCTTTTTAAAATTTAGTTAACCAAAACTACAACTAACTAAAAAATTTTGCTAAGCTGGGAACTATAACTAAACTATCCAAGAACATACAAGAAGAAACCATAACTATACTAAAACAGAAAACAGCCTATTTTCACTGATAACTGTAACTAAATACCTATTAGTAAGCGGTTTTAGAGTTTTAGTAATTGAAACTATAACTAACTAAAAATCTTGTAAAACCAGGAAACTATAACTAAACTAAATCAAAAGTATTTTCTAAATCCCAAAACTAACTATAACTAAACTAAAAGCACAAACCCTATACTTAAAACAACACACTTTTCTGGAGGGTGAGAGATGGTCTAGCTTGATAGACTATTCTGCAATCTGCTGTGTGTACCAGTCCTTTTATTATTTCCCCACACCTTTTAGCCATTCAAGGGCAGGATTGTCACCCATTACACAGGATGCAGTTTAGCCGACATATTAGTTCCCTACAACATGTGGGATGACTTGAATGCTAGCAAAATAGCTGAAAATTTATCCCTGTTAAATTAAACATTTCCAGTTTTCTCACAAAAAATTATGTGTCTTCAAATTGTACAAATTGACCTTGTAGGTATGTCAAATTGTAAGTCCTGGAAGGACTAGTATTCTTATATCCTGGGAACACCCAATCACTTGCCCAGACCCCATCCGAGAGGAGAGGGACTGGTGACGTTCGGCCGATTCCTTGGGCTTCATTAATGTTGATTGCTTTCTGTGGAGAATTTGCCAACTGCCAATCACAATGCAGAAAACACAATCTGTGGTTGCAACACCGGAAATCCTTGGCTACTTCAACATGATGACACAGCACTTTTTTGGTGGCGTAGATTAGTTATCAGTTCGTAACTATGCATACAGTAAGCTATTAATTTTTAATGAAGCCCGAGGAATCAGCCGAATGTCACCAGACCCTCTCCTCTCGGGTGGGGTCTGGGCATGAGACTTGAGAGCACCCAATCACTGCCCCAGTCACTGGATATGTCCTGAAATTGAATTTTAGACAAAGTGACTTTTATGTATGCCATAATGTATCCGTTTTTTAAGTGCTGCACTTCAAGGAAGTGTGGGCTAAAGTCACACTGATCAATCACAAGAAGGATTATGCTTACATCCTGGGAGTAGGAATCACTATGTGAATTGCTGCATATGTCCTCAAATTGATTTTTAAACAAATTGACCTTGCATGTACTGTAGATGCTGAATAGCAAGGAGCTCCCTAACAGGATATGCCCCCCCCCCCCCCCCCCCCCAGACCAATTAAGGCTGGGACCCCTGTGCGCTACTTCAGGGAACTCTGGGCCTAGCACTAGACAAACTCCTGAAGCTGGGCCAAGCACTCGCAGGAGCACTGACTATGCCCCTCCACTGTGGTGTGGGCACACAAAGTCCCACCTGTACCTCAGTGGAATTAGACACACGTCACCCTGGGCTGGCTGGATAGTAACACCCACTTCTTTGTAACACCTCAAGTTACTGGATTAAGCGAGGAAGGGTTCTGGGTGCAGGGCAGTGGAATAGTGGTTTCTTTTACTTGTATTCTTTGGGGCAACAAAATTGACTGGCCACATGTAGGGAGCGAATTGATTGTAGAAAAGTATTCGGCTGAGGGCTCTAGGCAATACGACTTATGTGGCTTGTCTTCCGCTCCTCTGCCAGGGGTGGCTCAGTGGTAAGAGCGTCTGACTAGCATTCAGAAGGCCTCATGTAAGGAGTGAATTGATTGCAGAAAAAGTGAGTGCTTGAGCGAGAAACTGAACTGTTGGAAAACACAAAAGACTGCGAACTATAGATACTGTACTCATATAATGTGTTGCGATTATGATTTGTACCCTGTACCCTGTATGATAAAAACCTGTACAACGCCCTCCTTAAAGTAGCGACCTCTTTAGTGCTACTAATTCAAAAGGAACAACCGGCGTTATTATTTAGCATCTAAAGTATGTCAAAATGTGACTGGCTAAACACAAGAAAGTACATCAACTTAGCAGTGATTGACAATGTGTATGCTAACAGAGCAGATCTGGTAAAATTTAGACAGCAGGTTTACAGTGGAACCTCTCTAATGTGGACACCATTGGGACCAAAATATTTGTCCTGATTAGTGAGGTGTCCTTATTTCAGGGGAGTGTATTTATATAAATTTGGGGCTCAAGTCAAGTGTCCTGCTTAACGAGGGGTCCTTATTTCAGAGGTGTCCTTTAAGAGAGGTTCTACTGTTTCACTGGAGGTCAGGCATTGCATGCTCCCGTACATAAGAGATCAACTCTTAGAGCTGGTCAAAGAAAGCTTGCTCGTAAGTTTGTTATGAAGCTAATCCCTGCCTGATCCCCGAGCAAAACTAACAGGATAGCAGAAACACTAGTCTGTATGTCCGACTTCCTCTGGTTTAACCTCTCACCGATCAAACACAAGAAACATTCTTCTTACATCCTGGGCACCAACTCACCTGGATGTGGCACTCCCCTGCTTGGAAACATTCTTCTTACATCCTGGGCACCAACTCACCTGGATGTGGCACTCCCCTGCTTGGAAACATTCTTCTTACATCCTGGGCACCAACTCACCTGGATGTGGCACTCCCCTGCTTGGAAGAATTTACCATATATGGATATGTCTACCATCCATAGGATGCAATTTTCTAGATGGACTTCCTGGATGTGTCCTTAATTCTCTCAATACGAGCTACTTGGATGGCTGTACAGAATCCTGTATGCTATTACATTGCCTCTTTCAACACATGAATGGCTGTACGAAATTACTTCCTGTATGGTTACCAAACAGGAAGTAATTTAGTGCTGCCATTTTAGTAGCTCATATTAATGACGAGCATACACATCATTGGTAATTAAAGGGTTAAGACAAAATTAATAAGGACTGTTTTTGTACAGTTACATTGTCCACTGTGTGCCACTATGGCAAGAAAGTGAGCTAAGGTCATGACATTACATCATTATGATGTAACATGCTTGCTTTCCTGCCTGTGGTACACAGTGGACATTGTAACTGTACAAAAACAGTCCTTATTAATTTTGTCTTAACCCTTTAATTACCAATGATGTGTATACTCGTCATGCAAGTTTGGCTGCATGTTATCAGTTGGTGCAATCTGTTTTGAAGATGGGTTTTGTGCTAGCGAAAAGGGTGGGATGGGGGGAGGTGGGTGGGCATATGCTGTAGGAAGGACTTGGTTGGCACTGGCTGGGCTGTTTCCTTCAAACACAAAACCTCCATGGAAACCACTCCTCTGCCCTTTTAGGGGCTCCATTTTCGGCACTGTAGGCAATTTTTAGTCAGAAGGAATGTTTGCTGGTCAGAGAGCTCTGACAATTGGACTCTTGCTAATGAGTGGGCGTGGTCAAGGTCATGAACCCTAAGAGAATTGATAAAAGAGCTTTTTGCTCAAGTTTCCAGTACAATATACTGTGCTTTGCAGGTGTAGGAAGAAAAACTGTGACTCTGTGGTTTATCAAGGTCTTTTGAAGAATCCATAAAACGTGACAGTGTGTCTTTGTAGGCTATGAACAGGTTGGTTGATCTGGTAAAAACAATTACCCACTATTGTAATAGTCACCTGTTCGTGGGCTAGCTGGCTGCTAGAAAACCACCTGGAAAGTCTGAAATGGCTTCTAATGCCACTTTGACAGACAGAGGATCAAAGAGAGGCAGGGTCACCAATAAAATATCCATCTGTATTTCCTGCCTTCTTGGCTAGCTGTCAGAGGTCAGGCGGAGAGGTTCTAGTTCCTCTGGCGAAACAGACAAGCCATGTGCACTGACGATGGCAGAGTGACTACATTTGTATTTCCTCCATTCTTAACTAGCTGCGAAATATCCCCAGGAAAGTCGGGAATGGCTTCTAGTGGTCCATCCCTGCAACCATCCCTCTGGTTTCTCTTGACTGCTTCTATGAAGCCCAGGACCTTACAGGCCAGCCTGATCACAGACAGTGGAGTCGCTTATCTAGTCTCGTGCCCAGACCCCACCTACGAGAGGAGAGGGTCTGGTGACATTCGGCCGATTCCTCGGGCTTCATTAACGTTGATTGCTTTCTGCGGAGAATTTTCCATCCACCAATCACAATGCAGAAGTCACAATCTGTGGTTGCAACACTGGAAATTCTTGGCTACTTCAGCACGATGACACAGCAACTTTTTTGGCGTGTAAATTACTTATCAGTTCGCAACTATGCATACAGTAAGCTATGTATTTTTAATGAAGCCCGAGGAATCAGCCAAATGTCACCAGACCCCCTCCTCACGGGTGGGGTCTGGGCACGAGACATTCGGCTAAGTTTAATCTTGATACTCATAATTGTGACCACTCATAATCAGGTATTACTAGAAGTACGCATGCGTATGATGCCTCGCGCCGCACCATGTGCCAGTGTGTCTATGCGCTAAAGCCAGTAAACGCGCAGCCTGAGAAACTGCGCATACGGGTGGGGCATGCGGAGCAAGTGTCAGAAATTGTGCACTGCTGGTTTAGTGAGAGGCAAAAGCATGACTGCAAATTGACATTCCTGAGCGTGACTGCCACGTACGTATGTACATATGTACATACGCACATCCCGAGAATAGATCCCTCATTCAGAGCCTCACACTAATGTGCTCGGCAATTACCACTCATCATCAGGTATTGCAACTATCGCTTTGCACATTTTTTATACTAAGATGGTTTTTCCTGGTGTGTGACTCTTCTTCTTTTTTTCTCTGTGTGTGCAGGTGTGTCTCGCAGGAGGAGAACGACAGAGTGTTGGAGAAGAACTCACAACTGCTCAGAAGGTACCAATATTTGTCTGCAATACAGCATTACAGGTGGAACAGGGTTTCATACAGGGGTGTTATATAGTGTTGCTATGACTACCTTTTAGTATGACATTTTTAGTTAATCAAACTACGACTAACTAATTTTTTTTTTGGTAAACTGGAAACTATAACTAAACTAAACTAAAATATCCAAGAAGAATCCATAACTATACTAAAACAGAAAATGACCTTTTTCCACTGATAACTAAATACCTTTTAGTAAGGAGTTTTGAAGTTTTATACAACTAACTAAAAAACTATACAATCAGGAAACTAAAACTAAACTAAACCAAAGCACAACCCTATACTAAAACAACACTAGTGTCATGTCCTCCCCCAATCGCCAGTTTCCAATCGCCAGTTTCCGATTTCCAATTGGCAAATGTCCTAGAAGCTATTTACACTGGTGTAGAGTTCCACCTCCCCCTCAAAAATCCGAGGGTGTGACACCAGGAAACCATGTGAGTAGCACACTGGCAAGCTACCACACCCTGCTAATGCTGCTGTCAAATGTGTAATCAGTATTGTAGTCCTTATATGGAAGTCAAGCATGCCCTGCTGGTTATGTTTGTCATTGGTGATGCTCAATTTTGTGGGCTAGCTACCGTATTTATTCGAAAAAAACGCTTGCAAACTAAATAATTTGAGTGGGCATGTGTTAAGTTAGATCCACCCATAAATTCTTAGAATTGAATTTCTTGAGCTAGATTAGATCATGCAATTTTATTTGAGGGTAAGTCTGGCAGTTGGAGGTTAGAATGAAGGCTGTGGTTTGAACTGTGTTCTGTATGTCGAAGAGATCCCACACAATTTCCCGGTGTCACCCCTTTGTTGTTGGTTGTGTGGCTAAGTACCCAGATCAGTGCACTTCCACCAGGTTTCCTGGTGTCACACCCACTGCATAGAAACTAGGGAAACTTATGAATATTCAGTAGCTCAATCTAAATATGAACTAGGGTATAACTAGATCTTCCAGTCCTACGGTCAGAGAGGAAGAATAAAGTTTTGTTGTTGGTTGTGTGGCTAAGTACCCAGACCAGATTTCCTGGTGTCACCCTCTGACCTGTGACCTGTGAAGAGGAGGTGTGACAATGAACGATAGCAATCACAATATAAACCTCTTATATCACTTACTCTTGATCAGTACATGTTACTCGTTTTTAGTACTCGTGGTAAATTCCGACCGGTTTCAAATTTTACAGAGTTACACGCTCTTACTCTAGCCGCCCGTTCTTATGTGCTCTTGCACTCAACCATGTAGTCTAGACCAGTCTTTTGGCCAAAGATTGCACGGGTATATCAGGCATAGATATTTGTATGTTTTGTAAAGACCCTGAGGTAAAAGTCCGAACGATGACTACAGCCAGCAACACCTGGTAGTAGACTTAACGCTAGGAACACTCCAGGCGCTCGTCCATATTGTAACTGTCAACAGTAAAATTTCGTGGGCCCAACGAAACCGCAAAAATGTAACACCACAAAAAATTTTTTATGCAAACTGTTTTTAACGTGAAAAATTCCTGATCTATGGTATATGAAGCTATGATTCACTGCATAAGCTTTTCTAGGGGCAGACCCCATAGTGATATATGCTTCAAAGAAGCATGGCTCAGCAGCTTCTTGACAGGTTGCTATTTGCACTTAGAATGCTTTATGCATTCTGTGTGGTGCAGGTTTCAGTTGGGGGCCATGTGCATTCTACTGCTTGTCAGATGTCTGGCAGTCTTGGGTCTTCATCCAATTTTCACACCTGCCATATGAGGAAAAAGCATGCATCTGAAGCCAGAGAGTTTTAATCTCCTTTCTGCTTCTATACCTTTCCTTGTTTAGGTACATCCTCAGCTTCTATACCTTTCCTTGTTTAGGTACATCCTCAGCTTCAATTAGAGTGGAACCCCAAGGGAGAGAGAGCATGACATCACATTGTAGTGACAATTAGTGTGCTCTGCAACAGCAAGAATAGTGGATAAAAAATACAAGGATGGCTCTATGGTGTAAAGCATGATCGGCGCACAGGGTTTTTCAACTTAGTTGAAGCCATCTGGCTAGTCAAAGGATTGGTTGTTATGACTCACCTCACAGGCTAAACTTGTAAGTTGCTGGTTCATCGCTTGGTGAGTAACAAGAGACCACTTTGACTGCCAGACATCTTCAGCTTTGTCGAAAACCTTGCATGCCTATTGCACCCATCGTGACCTCGTCCATAGAGCTGTTCTTGTAGCCTATATCAATGCTTCTTGACCTTGGAATGCTAGTTAATTGTTGCTCTCATGTGACCATGTCCCCCCCCCCCCAATCCCGTCTTCCAGACTTTGCAATTATTCCGACAAACCATGCATGGTCCCAAATGTTTGCCTATGTAACAACACTATTGCACCTGTGGTGCACTGGTCTAACCACATGCTGTTTAATTGTCTGATGTCTGGCAGTCTTGGGTCTTCATCCAATTTTCTCACCTGCCATATGAGGGAAAGCATGCATCTGAAGCCAGAGAGTTTTAATCTCCTTTCTGCTTCTACACTTTTGTAGTTTAGGGAACATCCTCAATCAAGTGGATGCAGTTACAGTGGAACCCCCTATTCCAAACTCCCTGAATTGCAGACTTCACAATTATGCTGACGAACATGCATGATCCCAACCTATAAACCTGTACCAAGAGTTCATTACATGCAGTAAGAGTGTGCGATTTAGTCTCTCTCTCTCTCTCTCTCGAGAGAGGGTTGATCTCATGAGAGTTGATTTCGAGAGAGTTGATCTCGAGAGATGACCCCGAGTGTGCAACTCTTCTACACCCGCCATCTTGATCGTAGGCAATCAGCAGTGAATATGCTTAGCAGGTACTTAACATGAAGCCATTCTAGGTGCTAGTATACATTAGCTGAGTGAACACTACATGTCCCTTTGCTGCTGTGTTTTCACAGCTTAGCATATTCACTGCTGATTGCCTATATCATAACTATGACAGTCCAGATGTAGAAATCATGGCTCTTGCCTGTACAAATCACCCCATCCCAATGTAAAGCAGACAGGTTTCCAAGTTCCACCAGTATCTGAACTGTATAAAATTCACTCGATGCAAAAGCTTGTCAATCGCTTTCATCAGATTGTATGCTACCACCACTGGATTTAAGACTGGGCATTATATTAGCACTGTTGATCATTGTGCTAGCCTTTCTTGCCATCGTACAGCAACGGACAAGTCTGTAAATGCCGCCTCATTGTGCTCAAGAGTACACGTTGCCATGCCTACTGGAAGTATACCAGGAGCCCCTGAATTACTGATGTCTCTGGACACGGTTGCCTAAATGGTGTCTGCTTTGGAGGAGTTCCACTGTAACCATGTCTGCATGCAGTGTACGTACAAGAGGAGAAAGAGGATTATAGTATAGTTTTACCTATATATACAACAGGTGGGGTATAACTGTGAATATATCCCACCTACTATACTTCATGCATAGGCCAGAGTGGACTTTAACTGTCATAATTTGTCCCCTCAAGGCTACAAGGGAAATTATGGCTCATAATTCCCTCTCCATGTATTTTTAGTTTACAGTCTACTACATTGTCAGACTATAGTACAGATTTTACATCATTTTTCTGTGACAGTAAATAATATGGAAGTTACTGTAAACACTTGCACATGTACAGATGTGTTTACAATAATAACAACAAAGGGCCAATCAGGTGGGATATATAATAATTATAGCACAGGTGGCCAGGGATTTATGGCTGTAGTAAACAAACCTCTTCCTCGGGCTACGCCCTCGGACTCGGTCTGTTTACTGCCATAAATCCCTGGCACCTGTGCTATAACTATTACTAATTTCCCTCCCTGAGGGCTACAAGGGAAATTATGGCTCATAATTCCCTCTCCATGTATTTTTTAGTTTACAGTCTACTACAGTGTCATACTATAGTACAGATTTTACATAATATAGTAAATATGATGTTACTGTAAACACTTGCACATGTACAGATGTGTTTACAGTAATAACAACAAAGCACCAATCAAGTGGGTTATACGTATAACAGTTATAGCACAGGTAGGTGGCCAGAGATTTATGGCTGTAGTAAACAAACCTTGTCCTTGGGCTATGCCTTTGGACTTGGTCTGTTTACTGCCATAAACTACAACATGCCCACAACTTCCCCCCCCCCCCCCTTCCCCATCACCCGAAAAGGTGATACATTTTCCCCTTCCCCTAAAATCTTGGTAACAATGAATTATGTTGTGTAAGTGTTACGCATGTAATTGTAACATGGAGTTAATTTAAGTGGTACTCATAACTTAGTGCAGTGCCTAAACTGTACTCTAAAATTGCTTCACAATCATCCTTGATCAGGGACTGTAAATTATCTGGGGGACTTGTCCGCAGACATTCCCATGTCATTGTTCCCCCTCTACTCCCCCTTCCAAGTGTAAACCATACAATTTCTACTTATGTACATAAACATTCTAGTCTAATTGGCAAACAGGGGGGTTACCACATAACACTTATCATAGTGCCTCCACCACTATATATAGTGCCACCATATATAGTGCTCGAGATTATGTGATATCTGGTGGTGGGGCTGTCTGATATCTGTTTACTGTAAACTGGGTTTGTGTAAACACTCCAGTCTGACTGAAAATAACCTGGGGGCTAGAACAGGCTAGCACTATAGTGCTCAAGATGGCATGATGTTTGATGTGGGCTTTGTGTGCACACAAGCCTGAAACTGTGGCTACACATAACCAACTACTATAGTGCCATGAGGCCACACGTTATCTGTTATCTCTTATCTCTCATCTCATGGGCTGTGTTGTAATGATCAATAAGTGTTGGTTACCTGTTACGAGATTCATTTCTCTCCGTCCTCAGCTCCTCCACAGTATTGGTATGTTAATACATTGTAACTATTCCTCATTGCCAGGCCTGCTAAGGAGGAGGTGAACCCTGCACCTGATACCACCTGTAGACCCTATTTATCTGTGGGGCAGGGGGTGGACTAATTCAGTTTCCAAGCAACCATTTACCCTATACTGGATGTGGGTTAACGTACCAGTACTGTTGTTTGCGTTGACCTTGCAAAATGTGAGCCAAAAAGCTGTGCACATTAATGTAATTGTGTCTTTACAGAAACCGCATAACTATATTCATGTGCTTATTTTTTTTTTTTTGTTCACACTTTTGCAAGGTCACCAGAGCAGTACAGGTCAACGTATAAACCATACATATCCTGTACACAATGAATGGTTGCTTGGAAACGGGAGAGACCTTGCATGTAGATACAAGTGCAGCATTGTCACTCGGGCCATTCGAGCCAAATCACTTTTTTGTTGTCCGGTTAGTGAATTTTAAGTTAAAACAGCTAAATTAAGTTTCTCTGTGACGCCAGTTTGATAGCACCATATACTGCCATGTATAAAAGCTGTACTCCAAGATGGCAGCACAAGTTTTAGTATACGGATGTGTACGGTTTTGATGACGTAACTGAAAAGCCTGTATGGTACCAAGATGCCATGTTATCTTGTGGGCTATTTTGTTATGTTTTGTTTGCTTGTCCTCAGCTCCTCCACAGTATTGTTATGTTAATACATCGTAACTAGCCTCACTGCCAGGCTAAGGAGGAGGTGGACCTGGTACATTTTAACACCTGATGTCACCTGTAGTTATCCTGTGGGGGTGGACTAATCCAGTCTCCAAGCAACCATTTATCGTTTACTGGATTTGGTACATGTACTGTTGTTTGCCTTGACCTTGAACCAAAAAAAGCTGTGCACATGAATGTAATTGTGTGGTCAACTTCTTCACAGGCTTTCAGCATTGTGACCCTCCCCCCCTCCCCGAACCAGTTATGATCTTGGCCATACAACGTTTTCAATTCTCATAGTGATGGGTTTTAGTCCTTTGAATGTTCGTTAATGTATAGCGCACATCAGACCACTTGCCGAAAGCTGCTATTGGTTTGGGGAAAACCACCATGGTTTACATAAGACCTGACGGAAATCAAAACCACCTCATTGGTAAAGTTTACATAAGATGTTTTCCTTGTTTGTACGCAGCATTCCATGTTGTGGTCAGCTGCCCAAAAGAAAACCATCTGGGAATTGAAGATACTATTCATGAGCCTCCTCAAATTCAATTTTAGGCACTCATACAACACACATTAGGGTAGGTATCAACAACAGCTTGCGAACTGGCACTCTTAACCCTATAGTGCACTTTTGGTTACATCATAATGCGCACTGCACAGAAAAGATAGTCTTTACATGGGGTTCTGGGTAAGCAGATAGGGTGGGACAGGGGGAGGTGGGTGGGATCACCCATAGGGTGCTGTGCACATGGCAGCTGCTAGGCTTGGCTGCAAAGGCCCATGGTTGGCACTGGATGGGCCAATTCTCTTTCTGGCTGCATGAACAGGCTTATGAGATGTTCATTTCTGGCAGGGAAAGCTGTTTAGGTCTCAGTGGATGTTTGTTAGCTGAGAATGCTGACTATTGGATGTTTGGAGTCAGGGATCTGACATAAATGAAGATACGGTGCATTAAAGGCATGTATATGTATATGCTAAAAGTAGTCTCAAGTGAAAAAAAATTGGGCTAAAGGGTTAAGTTCCTGGTATTAGCCAATGACAATTCAGGCTATTGAATATTGCTATGTGACTCTACTCACACTTTCATGGTAGGTGGGAAACCTTCTGGGAATTATTCATTTGTTTCCTCAAATTTCATACGTTTCCTCAAATTTCACAAGTGCTTACATGCATAGAGATATTTTAAGTAATTGAACTACTAACTACAAGTCTAATTTGTTCAAGCTATTATAAGGAAGCCATGTGTCAACAAAGCCAGCTTTAAACTCAAGCCTGAAATTACTACATGCCACTTCAAAGAGTTGCTGTGCATCCCTGTCAGTACCGGTAAGTCTGGAACAACTTGATATGCTGCATCACTACAAAGTAAGCCGACTTCAAAAGTTGGTTAAGGTTACGATAAACAACAATAATGTGGGAGGCTGCTGGTATTGTTAATCATCTCAGGAACTGTAACTGATACTAGTTTCAAACAAGTTACAGGCTAACAGCACATGGAAGAAGTATTTCGTCAGAGACAAGAAAAGCAGCAGCTTAACAATGTCCCAATGCATTCAAAACAGCATTCACCTAATATCATACGGTTTAATGCTAGTTAACACGTGATAAATATAGGAGAGGGACGGGAAGCCCCTCTAATTACCTGGTATTACGCATGCGCAGCTACCCACTGTTGACGCCTACAGACAGACACCCAGTCACCGCTCTTCTTGAACCCTCCCTCCCACCCAACATTAATGTAAGCACAGGATATCCCTTTCTATGCTCAGGCTAAGGGCTCCAGCCAACTTGTAAGCATTGCTCCATAAGCATTCCATCTTCACCTCTCCATCAGAAAAAGGATCAGGCTGGCATGGTACCCAAACACCTACCCTACCCCCCACCTTTAAGCTTCATGCTGCCCAGAGGGAAATATAAGGGGCAGGGACATGACCACATGTGGCATGCCTGCCGGCCTGACCCTGACACCCAGCATCTCCCTAATATGGGGGGCTGTTGGGTGTGTGGCTGAGATAAGTCACCCAAAGCATTGTTAAATGTACATTCACATTAATTAACCCTCGGCGCGCATGCGCGAGAGGGTTACAGTAGTTGTCCTGTGTGTCTGTGTGTGTGTCTGTGTGTCCGTTTTCTCTATTCTGCCTTCTCGCGCTTTTAGGCGTCCAACAAGAGGTATCAGCGGCTACAGCGTGGAAAATGCAGTAAAATGAAAAAGCCGTTTTCTCTAAAACTGCTTAGTTCAAAAGTTAGAAGCGTTATAAACTTACCGCGACTAAGTCAGCCATTTTCTTCACGTGCAATGTTTCCGTATACCTCTCCGTAACACGTACGTAACGGTAAATGTGTGATCACGTGAGTTGGAGCACGCGGTATTGTGGTTTTTCCGTCGAACTTGTGACGGTCTTTTACGAGAGGTTCAGAAGGTATGCCCACAGTGTAATACCGTAGTGCACGTGAAGAGGTCAGTTTGTGACTGTTGCCATGCCTTCGCATCGAAGAAAAGGAAAGCATGGTGTACTACTGTTGGGGAGCCTGAGAACGCAATGAAACGTAGAAAAGCCTTACTGTCTGAGGAAGAGTTATTAGTGACAAAAGAGAGAGAGAAAGTCCGCAAAGCGAGTAAGAGAGCTTCTGAAACACGTGAGCAGGCTTTGCACAGGCAAGAACAGAACCGAACATATCTAGCTTGCGCCGAGGGTTCTGCACTTCAGTGCTGTTCATTATCTTTGCATTATTTGCATATTCATAATATGGCTGTTTGTTTAATTTTGTGTGTTTGTCACACAATCTGCAAAAATTCCCCAACCTATAGAATATACTATTGGATGGGAAATTTTTGCATGTCTACAAAGTACTGTTGTTTGAGTTTAATATGAATTACATTTTTATTGAAGGTTTATGATAGACAACACATCACTAAAATAACATGCAAAGATTATTTTCACCAATAGTTTATAGTATCTTACTTCTACAGTTTATGGGTAAATAATCAGGTTTGTGATAATTTCCGCACATGAATTTGAATTGGCAGTCTGTATATTAGTGAGTAGATTTGATTGGTCAGCCTTTTCCACTGTACACAAATGATAATATATTAGTGAGTGGATTTGATTGGTTAGCCTTTTCCACTGTACACAAATGATATGATTGGTCGTGAGTAGATTTGATTGGTCAGCCTTTTCCACTGTACACAAATGATAATATATTAGTGAGTGGATTTGATTGGTCAGCCTTTTCCACTGTACACAAATGATATGATTGGTCAGCCTCCTCTCTTGCTCCAGGTTGTCATCACTTGTGGAGAGCAATGGTAGATCATTAGATGGAGAGGGAGGAGGAGCAGTGAATGGAGGGGAGGGATCTATCACAGGAAGCCGCTTCAGACAGCACTCAGTGAGTTTTGTGTGTGTGTGCGCGCGCGTGTGTGTGTGTGTGTGTGTGTGTGTGTGTGTGTGTGTGTGCCTATACTTGCATGAATGTGTACGCATAGCTAAGCAGCTAAGCATTTGACTGTTAATCAATCAATCCATCACTCAACTCCAACCTTAGTTTTATTGTGCATGAACTATTTTATTGAATTTGGTACGTAGCATTTCATTACTAGGGTAGCAAATACTGAAAATTGCAATCAAGGGGGTTACCAGGTACGTGAATAGTAAATGCATGTGACTGATGGAGTGATTTGATTTGATCAATTGATTAATGTGGTAAGTTGTCACAATAGGCTAAAAGGCCATACTATAATGTGACCATGTACCTTCATTATTTTCACAAATTGAATTGTTATACTTTATATGTACACATCCTGTACTTCAGGATGCAACAAGTGTCAACATTTCCTCCTTTCAGGCGCCAATCAATGCCAGAGGGAGTTCTATTGGGAATCCCCAACAACGATGCTCTTGAGCTTCCACCACTACTGGTGACAGAGTAACATGTGCCACATTCAGATGTTCAATTTTTAATGTTGCATACGGTAATCATGATGTTAGAGTTCCTACCATATGTTCATACACTTTTTTTGGTGTACACAAATTCTTGCATTTTTATAATGTAAAGAACCGTCATTGCATGTGTAGGCAGTATGTGTAGGGTTCCTGTAAACACGTTTACTCTCTGTTTTGCAGAGGATAAATGATTTTAATCCACATTGGAAAACTTTATGCACACCTTGTATTCTTTTACTGGAGGACATGGCAAAAAATTTTATGAATAAAAGAATTTACAAAGGAGTGAGAATACAACAAGTCCACTATTTGTAACAAGACATAGAGTGAACAGCTATACAGTATATATTTATGTGTGTTGCACAGAGGAGCATGTAGCTGAACATTAGAGGAGGTACAAGAGCCTCACATGATCCTAGAACATCCCTCCCCCTTCGATACAAACCACCATTGTAAAATCTGTTCTCAGCTGAAAAGCAGCAGCAGTCACCCATGGGGCTGATATCTGCGCAGTGCTCAAAGAAATGAGAGAGCAGAATGCCTCAAAGACTAAACGTCTACAGTTATTGCATTCCACACTGTGGTGATGTCACCGTGTCGTACCTTCTTTGCATGGTGCATGTGTAGTATAGCAGGCAGCAAACATTTCATGCTTATGTACAGGTAGCATTCCATCCACATTCCACTTGGGAGCATTATGGAGCCCAAACCAAAGTTAGCAAAATTTAATTTGTACTGCCTTGGGGGAATAAATTGGGTAGAACAGTTTACACAAACTTTCATGATGTAGTAGAATACTTGACATAGTATACTACCAACATGAATATGTCTGAGTATAGGTATATAGCGAGTGTAAAATTTAGGGTTTTTTTTTGTGTGTTTTCGCCAAGATGTGTAAGCTAGGAGAAATCAATCAGGATGTTGCATGGTAGTCACTTATTTGTCACCTGTTGAAGTGTTTGTGACTGGGATCAAGATTTTTGATGGGTGGAAATTGTGCTTGATCACTTGATCATTACCACCCAAAGCTTTTGATCACTTGATTTATAGTGGACAGGCAAACTTCAAAGGTCAAATTCAAAGGTCAAACATTGTTGACCCATTGATTTTCATGGTCACCTTGATCCCTTCATTGGCTCTTAAAAGACATTGATCGCTTGACTCCATTTTGATCCTGGTCACAAGCGCTTCAATGCGAGACTACCCCTTGTCCTGCATAAATTGTTTCACAGCCTGAGTTTGTCACTTAAGCAAATTCATGAGTCACTTATACTATGAATTGGTGTTATAATTTTGTGGTGATCTAGTGCCCACAATGTATAACAACAGACATGGCTTTTGACAATATACAGCTGCAAGTGGGTTTCCATTAACCACAATACAGGAAGATGAGTAAAATATGTCAGTTGGTAAACATCAACAACAGCACTCGTTGGGTTCCCTCAAAAGTACAAAACCATTGTTGTTAAGTTCTTGTTTCCACAATTCCACCATTCCAGTATTTGTAGAGTCACTTGCACAGGATAGTGGAAAATGAGGCTGCACACAAACATACCAGTCTGTCAAAGACCAATTTCCCACTCACCGGAAGGTGGAGGCGCTGTGCCCCCAAACAAGTCTAACTCAATAGACTAGTGCAAACACGACGTGTGTATGTTCATTAGATCAAGAAAGACAACTCTTGTTTGTACACACCATGCTAGATTAGAATGTATACAGGCAAATTTGAGTCTAGCTGCCGCAACAATCATCTCCAAGCCCTTACAAAATTATCATGCAACAACATCCTTCGGGGCTAATGTTATATAGTTTTAACAAAGGCCTCGCAAATTCCATTAGTGGTATGTTGCCTCAATTCTATTCTACCCCAGGTACTGTATTTTTGACAAAAACAGGAAATGAAGGAGTGGCATATTTCACACTGAATCCTGTATATTACAAATCCTCTCTTGTGGTTGGTGAGAAACCTTGGAGCTCATTCTAGGGCTTCATAAATCTGGCCAGATGTTGTTTGATAACATCCTGAGGTTGAACTCACTTTGTGTGGTGAGTGGGAGGAAGTGTTTTATTACAGCAATTTTTTTATATAGGCAAAGCCAGTATGTGCAAAGAAAATAAAAATAAATTTTTTTAAAAAAAATCTAATATATTTAGCGGCCATCATACCTGCCCTCATTAACTGGCTCCTAGACCCTTCATGAATGAAGGAAGAAAAACCTGTTACCATGGCAACAGTATGGCTGTATTTCATGCAGGTCCTGTGTACATACATAAACAATTATAGGTGATATCTCTCTGTTCTAAGTGATTTTTTTTTCCGAGCCACAAGGATTGGTGCAAAGTGAAAATTGATATTTTTGCAGATCTCTTGCTAGGACATCACCTCTGACTTATTTCGTGGGAGGTTGACAATCAGTATGTACATAGTTACCACCTTCAGTTCTAGGTTATGTCACTCTTTAACTAGCTTTATGGCACAGTCAATAAAATAAACCCCAGGACCTATTATATCATCAATGAATTTTTACCTCACTAATATATATACTGAAGTTGTTGAAATTTAATATGGAAGTGCTTTGTAGTGTCACAGTAAGTACAGATGGTAATGAAAGATATACACACAAGACAGAGGATGTTTGAGTACATACAAGAGATACCATAATTATGCTTATGCAGTAATCTTAGATGGTGGGTGTGACCTTGATCCTGCTTTGGGAACTGGAGAGCCAAGAGGCACATTTCCAATGGTTATGGGTATCTTGATGGTACAGTTTCTTGCTCGAGGGATGACAAGGGACACGTTTAAGACATAGTACAAGCTGATGTAACTGGATGTATCAATGGTTGGTTCGGTGGGGGGAATCACAAGAGAATCCGATCTCCACTGGGAAGACTCTCCTGATGCAACTGAAGGCCCGCTCGCTGTTGCTACAACCATGGAGGGATGGTCGGCTTGGTGCTGTCCAGCTGTGAACTGTCCCTTTCTAACAAGTTTTGTTCGGAGTGTAACATCACGTCCTGAACCATTCTGCACCTCTGCTTGTATCCTGATTTCCTCCCCAACACAATATGCTGAGCGATCCAACTGCACACAAAGTGTAATGGGGGATGATTGACGACCAAGAAGATTGTGAACAGTTGTCTCTCTTTCCTCGTAAACTGGTTTCAGCAGCTGATCAGCATTTATGTCCACAGTCTCCACAAATGGAATTTCTACTGATGCAACAATATCATTCTTAGATGAAGTCTGAGCGACTTTTGCTCCAACGTAGTACGAAATATAACCCAGGGGGCCTTTGAAGGAGGAGGGCAGTCTGGAGCCAGTCAACTTAAAACGGAATGGAAGTTTGTGTTCTCCAACAGGTAGAGTCCGCTCCACTAGTTGATTGCGGTTGTTGAGCAAAACTTTAGACCTGGAGCAGTACACTTCACCGTGATGGTGACCAGCATACTTGGGAAGTACATGTTTTCTTCCGTACGACCCCAACTTTCCATGGTTTAATGGAAAAAATACTTTCCCTTCACCCTTCAGACTCACGATAACCTGATCGTAGGTCAATGGTTCCATTGCAGTGATTACAACGTGTCCTGAGACTTCTGATCCGTTTGTGTAGGTCTGTCCAGCTCGATCGAGAACAATCTGAATGCTTGCACCACCGTTTGTGACTTGGTATTGAGTAAGTTTCCTGCAGGTAGGAGAAAAACAATGGGGTGTTAAGTTGGTAAGTCACGCTGTAACACAAAAACAGAACGCTGTATTTTCTCGCATCGCCAGCCTCAAAAGTGCGAGCAAGTCGCACGACTGGCGGCGCGAGTTCACATTATCTTTTTCTCCGCAAAGCTAGGGTAAGATACTTACGGGGTAGCCATCATCTTTGTTTCGCAGCAGATTCGCAGATTCGTATTGCACTGACTAGTTGCGAGTTCTGCACAGCTCATTTTGCATGCTCAGTGCGTTACTGGCGCGCGCGCTTTTAACAGCTGGATTCCGGAAGCTGGATCGGAAGAAGATTGATCTACTAATGGTCCGCGTGTCTAGGAAGTGGCGTACTGAGGTCAGTGTCACAGGAAGTCTGGGCGGAACGCCGTCGATAATCCACTGCACCAGGATTGACCAAATGCACGATCTAAAATGCATGATAATATAGCTAGCTACAGTAGATTACAGAAGTCATGTCACAAGCATCTGCTGCAAACAATTTACCATGTTTATTAAAGCCAAGATGTTGATTGGGGGGGGGGGGGGGGGGGGGGGGGTCAATTGTGGGTTTCCACTGTTTAAGATTGCTTGTTGCAAGCCGTGACTTTTGCAATCTGCTTGTAAAATGACTGTTGTCAATGTCAGAAATACTGAGGCTCTGTGCAAGACTGTATAGGGGCCTACTGTACCAACACTTAAAATTGTCTGCATGCGGTCAGATGAGTTTATGTAATAGTTATAGCACAGTGCCAGGGATTTATGGCAGTAAGCAGACAGAGTCGGAGGGCGTAGCCCGAGGACGAGGTTTGTTTACTAAGCAGTTAATTGTATAACATACCATCATAGATAGTGGACACTCCACTATCTATGATACCACCTACTGTCATTCAGACTATTTATAGCTCCAGAGATGCATGGTCTTGTCACTCTTGCGTGCTTGTACTGCATGTGTAAACCTTACACACAAATTTCACCATCTCTACCTAATAAAGAACTGGCCATTAGCTACTGTGATTTGTTTCAGCCAATTCACTCTCTCTGCACTCTGTAATAGCCGTCCATCCATTGGTGGTGTGTATTTTAGAGCTTGAGTAGTGCTACTTCACAAATCCTGTGTTGTGGCATGCATGTGCAGTGCATGGTTTGGTGTGCCCCTAGTCGTGGTTGCATGTATTTACCTGAGGGGTTTGATAATCTGCCAGTTGTTAAACTGCTTGCAACTCAGCATGATGCATGCCTGCGTAATTTAAGTTAATATCTCTGGCATGGAGTCTGAATGACAGTGGGTGGCACCTTACAGTCACTCGTCTGACTCAGAGCTAGTCATAATGCATGCCACAGTATAGGCAATTCCCATGCACCAGACACAAGAGACGTATAATATAGTGCAGACATGGTAAATAGTCTCCTTTCACAGGCAAAGCAACATACAGACTGTAACTCATAGGCTTATCATTGTGTGTCAGTTGAATCTCTTATGTATGGTACAGCTATAGCTAGCTGTAGTTCAAGAACTAGCTTAAAATGTTATAGTACACGCAATAATCTGGGAGAAAGATTATTTTACGACAGAAATGCATGTTGTATTGCCCATGCAGCAATAATACATCAAGATGAGCTTCACAAACATGCATGCAATGGTAAAATAAATAAAACCTGTCTGTATACAACCATATAATAAAAAGTCTCACTGTAACAGAAAATCTTATGCACAGTTGATCTTGTATGTAGGGTGTGATCTTGATGTTGCTTTGTGAACTGGAGAGCAAAGAGGCACATTTCCAATGGTTATGGGTATCTTGATGGTACAGTTTCTTGCTCGAGGGATGACAA
The DNA here is from genome assembly GCA_949130485.1 of Agelas oroides. Classification (NCBI taxonomy): domain Eukaryota; kingdom Metazoa; phylum Porifera; class Demospongiae; order Agelasida; family Agelasidae; genus Agelas; species Agelas oroides. Next base: position 1,258,942 of record OX422193.1, on the reverse strand, counting down.
GGGACACTTTCAAGACATAGTACAAACTGATGTAACTGGATGTATCAATGGTTGGTTCGGTGGGGGGAATCACAAGAGAATCCGATCTCCACTGGGAAGATTCTCCTGATGCAACTGAAGGCCCACTTGCTGTTGCTACAACCATGGAGGGATGGTCAGCTCGGTGCTGTCTAGCTGTGAACTGTCCCTTTCTAACAAGTTTTGTTCGGAGTGTAACATCACGTCCTGAACCATTCTGCACCTCTGCTTGTATCCTGATTTCCTCCCCAACACAATATGCTGAACGATCCAAGTGCACACGAAGTTTAATGGGGGATGATTCACCACCGAGGAGGTTGAAAATGGTTGTCTCTCTTTCCTCACAAACTGGTTTCAACAGGTGATCTGCATTTATGTCCACTGTCTCCACAAATGGAATTTCTATCGATGCAACAATATCATTCTTAGATGAAGTCTGGGCAACTTTTGCTCCAACATAGTATGAAATATAACCCAGTGGGCCTTTGAAGGAGGAGGGCAGTCTGGAGCCAGTCAACTTAAAACGGAATGGAAGTTTGTGTTCTCCAACAGGTAGAGTCTGCTCCACTAGTTGATTGCGGTTGTTGAGCAAAACTTTAGACCTGGAGCAGTACACTTCACCGTGATGGTGACCAGCATACTTGGGGAGTACGTGTTTTCTTCCGTACAATGCCAATTTTCCATGAATTCGCTGTGGAAAGAATACTTTCCCTTCACCCTTCAGAGTCACGATAACCTGATCATATCTCAGTGGTTCCATTGCAGTGATTACAACGTGTCCTGAGACTTCTGATCCGTTTGTGTAGGTCTGTCCAGCTCGATCGAGAACAATCTGAATGCTTGCACAGTCGTTTGTGACTTGGTATTCAGTAAGTTTCCTGCAGGTAGGAGAAAAAACAATGGGTGCCAGTAAGCTGTGCTACCAAACAAATATAGAACGGGGTATGTGTATAGACCTTATGCACCTTATCATTCTAGCAATGGACAAATCTACACAGCTGCCTTCCTGCCCCCAGCAACCCCAAAACAACCAGCTGCAGTTCCATCTTGACAACCATTGCAACCAAGTCTGGTGTCACCTATAGACACCTATAGATAAAAATTACAGGCTCAGCCTCTGTCTAGAATTGGGCTGGTATAGCTAATTCAATTGCAGGCTGAAACCTTAGCTTGCAGGTTCGTTGACCTCTATCGATAGCTAAGATAATACTGTACACATACTGTCATACGGATACTTACTGGGTAGCCATGTCTAGTTTTGTCTTCGTGTGAATGCACTAATCTTGTTTCTGACTTTCTTGCACCTCTGCACAGCTTGTCTTGGCGCCAGTGGACGCGCGCAGAGGTTTTATAGCAGCTTTCCGGGAAATTGGAGAATTTAGCGGGTCCATCCACTAATTGCCCACGCGTCCGGTATAGGAAATGGTGCACCGGTGAAGCCGGACAGATCAAGACATCCGCATCCGTGCCATATTTGGATAACACTTGACCCACGGCCACTGGCACGGACGTTTCAAGTACCCAACATCAGCCTGCTAAAGAAGAGTGCGACAAAAGTTTTCTCGTTACTTGTTATGCATTGATGCACAATGGTGAGCGTTGCACCAACCGGCGGGGCAGCTGCAACTAAACTGCGTGCAGATCTCCGGGTCACCAGGCCTTTAGGCTATTGTCTCGCTGAGCCAGACTCTCACACGAAAAGCGGGAGAGAGCTCCACGAGACTAAGGCTAATGTTTTCTAGCTTGGCTAAGTACAGCAGAGTGATATATTTTGCGCCGAGGCCGCATTGATTCATTGACCACTGTGCAGATTTGGGTCGATGCATGTTCAGCCTGGTTGTGCTCTGATGCAAATCAAGAAGCTAACAATTAGTCACACCCTTCTGCCTGGTCCTGAACTACCCATGACGGCATTCTGAAGTAATATGTCTTGCTGAGACAATATGACGCTTGCATGTATGCAGGTCGCATCACTTTCAGTATCACGCCATGTGAAAGTGATCCGCGCTGTGCCATTCAAGTTTTTTAGGTGTGGCTTGTGAGACTACAGCTATTTTTCATGGGCACTTACAGGTATGAGGGTGACTTTAATACGCGGGTACGAGGCTAGCTGAGTTTGCCAACTATACTACTACTAAGTAGCTACTGTAACGATTTTTTTACACAAACATTGTCAGGTTGGTTGAGGGATCGGAATGGAGTAGCGTGCATACACTCCAAAACTTGGACTCTTGGAGGGAATGTTGTTGTAGTTGCATGAATGAACAGTTGAAATGTGGAGGGATGTAGAGTACTGTATAGCTGCCCCCTGCACGAGACAAGTATAACAAAATATAGCTATTTGTTTAGGTTGTATTCCATGCTCTGGGGACTTTGTCACATGATTCACGACATTTGTGCCTTGTGAGTCAGTAGCATTCACTAAACATCTGTGCCGCTTTCATGCCAGTTTGCATGGGCTTGCATTTAGTAAACATAATATATGTGCCTTAGATGTTTGATAAGGTAAGTCTACATCATTTGTACATTTGTAGCTATAAAGCATGCTCACAGTAGCTAGAACCTTTGTGTCTAACATGCCCTTGTGCAACTAAAGTTTTCATCATAATAACATTTCTAGAGCTACATCAAACACAGCTGACTTGCATTATTCAATTATTACTGTGAGTAGATTGGCTACTTTGCCTCAACCTACAAGTGCCTGAAAATGTCTGTATAATAGGTTCAAAACATTAAAAAATATACATAATATAGCACTGTTGAACTCAGGCACTTGTTTGAATCGCTCAGACTAGTCAAACCTTGTGTTATGATGCATTGATAGCATGTGCCCCACAAAGTTTGTTTTGGTGGCAATTGATCTGTGACACTGAGTCTATGTTGCATGGTTCAACCTTCATGAATGACTGCACAAACAATTCAGCTAGCAGCATTACGTATTAACAGAGATTGTTTATGCATGGTCTAAGTGTGTACCTAGTAGCTAATGTCCCACCTTCTGCAAGGAAATGTGACCAGGTCTGCCCTGCTATAGTCAAATTCCCATCTTGCCTCACTATAGCCTATGCATGGGGGGTAGTGGGGGGAGTTAGCTAGAGTTATGTTTTATCCACATTGCTGTATAGATTTTGTCACGCCTGATGAAGGTCCAGGATCGAAACGTCGCTGAAATTGTGCTGTTGTATTGCTATATTAGCTAATCCCTCATATACTGCATTGATAGGTGCATTCATTTTTTAGGAGAGCACTGCCACAGTAGCTGGACACTATTTTGTCAGCATGTGTGATCATCTATAACTTCGAGAGGACTGATTTTATACTACTCATGCAGTCAGGTTCAGAAATTGTCTGTATGTGCTCTTGATAGGAGCAATGGCTACCTTAGCTATAGGCTGTGGAGGAGTTCGGAGAGGTGCTATATAGAAGCTCTGACATGGGGTGAACCATGAGTGATGACTACTTCAGCTACAAATCATTAAACCTTCACGCAGCAACTAAGAGTTGTAACTTTTTAAGCAATTCTGAAGTAGATGATAAAGTAACTACTTATCAAACTACTTAGTATAATATTGCCACCTGGCAAGAAATGAAATCTGTTCTGTGCGTGGTTTTATCCCCTACAGAACAAATTGGACATTTCACCCTGTGCTGTTTGTAGTTTTGCACTGCGTTGCGAATGAGACTATTACAATCTATGTAGGTGAGCAGTTGGCAAATGTCTCATGTGCCAGCTGTAAAGGTTGAAATGTGTTGGTGTAATATTGTGCAGAATACGGATAGATTAATGTAAGAATATATACAAGTGATAATATGATATAATGGCAGAAGATGCATGAACATATACAACAGATCTGATAATTATATGGGCTAGCAATATGAACCTACACACAGCTGAGATGGTGTATGTGATCTTGATGTTGCTTTGTGAACTGGAGAGCCAAGAGGCACATTTCCGATGGTTATGGGTATCTTGATGGTACAGTTTCTTGCTCGAGGGATGACAAGGGACACTTTCAAGACATAGTACAAGCTGATGTAACTGGATGTATCAATGGTTGGTTCGGTGGGGGGAATCACAAGAGAATCCGATCTCCACTGGGAAGACTCTCCTGATGCAACTGAAGGCCCGCTCGCTGTTGCTACAACCATGGAGGGATGGTCGGCTTGGTGCTGTCCAGCTGTGAACTGTCCCTTTCTAACAAGTTTTGTTCGGAGTGTAACATCACGTCCTGAACCATTCTGCACCTCTGCTTGTATCCTGATTTCCTCCCCAACACAATATGCTGAGCGATCCAACTGCACACGAAGTGTAATGGGGGATGATTCACGACCAAGAAGATTGTGAACAGTTGTCTCTCTTTCCTCGTAAACTGGTTTCAGCAGCTGATCAGCATTTATGTCCACAGTCTCCACAAATGGAATTTCTACTGACGCAGCGATATCTTTCTTGGATGAAGTCTGAGCGACTTTTGCTCCAACATAGTATGAAATATAACCCAGGGGGCCTTTGAAGGAGGAGGGCAGTCTGGAGCCAGTCAACTTAAAATGGAACGGAAACTTGTGCTCTCCAACAGGTAGAGTCTGCTCCACTAGTTGATTGCGGTTGTTGAGCAAAACTTTAGACCTGGAGCAGTACACCTCACCGTAATGATGACCAGCATATTTGGGAGATACATGTCTTCTTCCATACAATGCCAACTTTCCATGGACGTGCTGTGGAAAAAATACTTTCCCTTCGCCCTTCAGAGTCACGATAACCTGATCATATCTCAGTGGTTCCATTGCAGTGATTACAACGTGTCCCGAGACTTCAGATCCGTTTGTGTAGATCTGTCCAGCTCGATCGAGAACAATCTGAATGCTTGCACCACCGTTTGTGACTTGGTATTGAGTAAGTGTCCTGCAGAAGGGAGAAAAACAATAGGTGCTGGTAAGTCATACTGTCACGCAAACATCAAGCGCTGTACTTGACACGACCGACTACCGCGATCGCTCATGCTAGCTACCGGGGTGGTGACGCTATACTATAAACTACATCATACGGATACTTACGGGGTAGCCATGCTTGCTAGCTTTTCAGTTTCTTCGTATCACTTCGTGTGCACACAGAAATACTGTTTCTTGACTTGGCAGCTAATTGAGCTCTGCACCAGACAGCTTGTACTTTATATAGCTTGTTTCCGGAAATGGGCGGAAGTTGAGTTCATCCCCCAAGAGAGCAGCCAGACGTGCTTTGACATGATCCGGATGTTTGGATGTACACGCACTTTCTTGCACACTTGCAGTGGCCGGATTGTAGTCTCCAGCCAAATGAGGCTGTAACCTACATTAACACAAAATAGCTAAATACCTGAAACCCTCCTTGTCTGGTAGCTAACCCGCCAACCAATAAATATCTCCAAAACAGGTGTAATGTTAGCTAGACAGCAATAAGGTACACTCAAGTACATAGCTAGTCTAATAGGTCTAGCTTTGGACTGGCTGCAGGAGACATTAAAATTTGACTTGGCTTTCTGAGCAACCATGCACAAGTCATTAGGCGAAATATATATCACACAAGGAACAAGGTAGGTAACACTTGCAGTGTATAGTAGCCATGGGGTGTTTTTGTCAGCTACATCCTCAGGAGGTCGGTCTCACGCCAGCAGGGTATGGGTGCGAGGCTACCTCAGGCTGAGTATATCACTGTGCATTGGTTGCTAGGTAACTGATTACAGTATGTGGTTGCTAGTGAGCCAATGGGTGATAACAGCAGCAATGTTGATTGCATACCTTAGCACATTTACAACTTGGTAGGAGACTTAGTGGCTAAGGTGTCAATTGTTAACTTCCTGTTCAAACCTGAAGGTCAGATAGGTTGGTTGGTCAGGTAACACTCGATGAAAAACTGTAAACAGCAAAGAAATCTCTTACTGCATAGTACATGTAGCTACTGAAGTTACACAGTATAGCTAGCTACAGAGTGTGAGTAAATAGCAACCATACCATAGGTTTGAGGCTAACCACACTCCCAAGTGGAAAGAAAACAGTGACTTGAATGCAGGTGGACATCAGCTTGTCCTGCCATAAAGAAGTCATTAAGCTAACCCACTAGCTACACATAGTGTGGAAGCCTAGCTAGGCTAGGGCTAGTCTATCAAGCCAGCCCATCTCTCACCTCCACTGGAGGGTGAGAGATGGGCTGGCTGGCTTGGGCAAAAGTGGAACAAGTTGGGTTCATATTCCAACTCCTAATAATAAGCATAGCCATTGCATGTAGAGTGAAGTGAGGTACTTTCACACACTGAAATTTAGCATACAGCAACATTCCTTCAGCAAATTGGCAATTCAAAAGGTCATTACATCATTGATGATTTAAGATTTTCCCTTTAAGAAATATCAGGTTTCATTTGAGGGAAACCGGTATGGGAGGGAAACGGTATATAGGGAGACCCATGCAGAAAACCTATGAACACTCCAGACAAGCTGTCTCATGTCAGATATGAGGAAGCTTGCTGCATCTTTGAGTGTTCACAAATGTCCTACTTGGGTGCTCAGAGCATCTTGCCTCATGCTGGAAATAAAGGAATTTAGATGTTATGAGGCAAAAATAGAGGAAAGTGAAAAGGCCAGCAGCACTTTTTTTTTTTTCTATGAAACTTTATGCATAATGCAAAGACACAAGAATAGTGAAAGTTCACTAATATGGTACTTGTGCCCATAAAAATAAACTATGAGGAGTGAATATAATTCTTAAAAACAGAAAGAGTTGGTGCAGAAGTAATAGCACTAGGTAAGGTGTTCCATAAGGCAGTTACATGTGGGGAAAAAGAATGCTGAAAAATGATTAGTATGAGCACTAAATTGCATGAAAGAATGTGTATTGCGAAGTACATGCTGAGGTGAATGGGGTACAAGAGGTAGGTTAGGATACACATGAACACCATTAACTATGTTATAAAAGTAACACAGGCTCAAGTGTTTGCGGCGAGTACCAAGATCTGGCAAATGAGACTGGTTGAGCAGCTGGCAGTATGGCATATTCCACTTTTAAGGCAAACTTTTAAGGCAAACTTCTGCACAGTTGATGTCCTTATTAATATAGGGGCTCCATGCTGGGGAGGCGTATTCGAGATGGGGTCTCACTAGTGATACATAGAGTCTGGATAGGGTTGCTGGACTGGACCACTTGTAGAACTGTCTATATAACAGCCCAACAAGCCTCCTGGACTTTGCTGTGATGTTTCTGATGTGGTCTGACCATGTGAGATCACTTGTTAAAGTGACACCCAGGTATTTATAGCTATCCACCTTTTCCATAGGTTCCCCATTCAGTAACAACGTAGGTGGGCTTACAGAGTGTTGTCGAAGCCTTGTCACAGTCATACATTTACATTTCGAGGGATTGAGGGAGAGGTAATGCTCGTTTATCCAATCAGCAACTGAGTACTTACATTGTATGTACTGTGAGGCAGAATCCAGTGCAGAAAGCCTGGTTTCAAGTTAAGGTTATTCAGGCACACAATTATCTCACCTGTTGTATCATAAGTTATAACATACCTGGGAATGTCAGGCTAAAAGCTACGATCTAAGCAGCTACCCCCTGCACTAGATGGTGAAGTATGACCTAGTATATACTACAAGAGACAGACACACTTTGCAATGATTAGGCCACTCTGGTTCTAAATGACTTGACATTATGAATATAGCTGTTGCCAGGTGGGCTTGTTGTACGCCTACTCCAGACAGTTGATGTGCATTGAAGTTTTGGTTATGTAATCCCTTGAAATAATTAGCATTGTTGCAATGGTGTTACTAACCACAATCACACCACTCACCATGGCAACTGTTGCATAATTACTGTACCATGCACCATGAATAGCTGTTGCTAGGAGAACTTGTTGGTATTCTACATGCGTATCCACACTGAGTACTGATGATGATGCTCAAATTCACTTGCTGTGTTTGTTCAAATTCTGCTATGGTATGGAAGGCAGCAACTATAAAGTTAAGAAGTGATGATAAGAAGGACTGTAAATAATACTCTTGGTCTTTTAGCGATATAGCTGAGTGTTCTGTGCCCAATCTGAAAATTTTAAATTATAACATTATCCACCAATGTAGCCTTGTACCCAGGCTACCACCAACGCTGTAACAGCGGCCTATTAGACTGTGTGAATTGCAGGTGTGTGTGTGTGTGTGTGTGTGTGTGTGTGTTGGGGGGGGGGGACCTAGCTGGTAGTGTGCTTTCCTAGAAAATAAACCCCTCGCCAGTCATGCAGTTCTGAGTCCTTTTTTTTTCTATCACCGCTAACTCGTTGCATGTGGGAGGTCACATATGTTGCCCAGATTAATAATCAAGGTGATTGGGGATAGTCCCGGTGGGCATATTTTATGAAATAGGTCAACATTAAATTTCTCACACACACCCATACAATGAATAACCTTAACTTGAAACAAGGCTTTCTGCTCTGGATTCTGCCTCACAGTACGTACAACGTAAGTAGCCTCGTTCCTAGGCCTCCCACGCAAAGGGAAGATCAAAACGGGGGAGGCCTGGGACCGAGGCTACAACGTAAGTGTACGAAACCCAATATTTGTGAACACTCAAAGATGCAGCAAGCTTCCTCATATCTGACATGAGACAGCTTGTCTGGAGTGTTCATAGGTTTTCTGCTTGCATGGGTCTCCCTATATACCGGTTTCCCTCCCATTTTGGTTTCCCTCCCTACATACCGGTTTCCCTCAACTGAAACCCGATATTTCTTAAAGGGAAAATCTCAAATCAGCAACGATGTAATGACCTTCTGAATTGCCAATTTGCTGAAGGAATGTTGCTGTATGCTAAAGTTCAGTGTGTGAAAGTACTTCACTTCACTCTACTAGCCTCGTTCCCAGGTGCGGAGGCTATTCACTCTACATGCAATGGCTATGCGCATTATTTGGAGTTGGACCATCCCAGCACAACAAAACCTATAATACAGCTATATGGGCTGATGTTAACTTGATTTGGGCTGATGTTAACTTGATTTGGACTGATGTAATATTGTGTTACACGTAAATACTGGACTGACACACACCAATGAAACGTGAAAAGCAAGCTTGATGATGATATTATCATAAGCAAGAGCACATACGTAAGAACAAGCGGCTTGAGTAAGAGCGTAAAGTTTAAAACCGGTCAGGCTTTACTGCCAGTACTAAAAACAGTAGCACATACTGCGCAGCTGTGCATGGACATAAGCCATTGTTGCTAAGCATGTGACTGGGTGTTCTATTCTATTTTTAGTACAGTTCAATAATTTTGACCGGACTATGGGCTTCTATTGGAGTTCAAGCCGCTCATTCTTATACGTTCTTGTCGTTAGTGAAGTTTGCACAAATTAGGATGCCATGATGATCCGTGAGATCACCCTCCATGCAATGTTGAAATGAACACAACATTATCTTCCTCTTGTAGTTTGTAGTTGAGTTCTCCAAGAAGTTCCCAGTCTGTATTGTTGACAAGGACGAGAATACCGGGGCGGACAGTGTCACCGAGGACAAACAGCTCAGGGCGCTCCTTCAGAAGATTGTCTTTGACCCATTTGATCAGGGATTTTAGAGTCCAGGGTTCTGATTGGTTGTCTGGGAGTCTGATGTCGTGTTTCTTGATGTTGTTAAACAACAACTCGGCTCCACCACTGAATTCAATATGCACAGTCAGTGGCATGGCGTGTGTCTCCGGGTGATGTAACCTGCAGCCAACAACAAGGGTACATCGTTCTGTCTCGCTTGCCAGACCCATTGCAGAGAGAGGAAGGGTCTGGTCACGCTGCAACCATCAAGCTGTCCCCATGGCGGAATTTTGCTATGACCAATCAGATCCATAGAGTAGTATCTTATAACCGTGCTGCAGAATGATTCCTTGGCGACAACTCGATAGTTGCAGCACAACCAGACATTCCTCTCTTTACAAAGAGTGTGGCTTGCAAGACTACATGCGTTTCCAACATGATTAAAATACAGCCTTTTTGCCACTGCAAAACAAATTGTAGCATCGTCTCCAGACTCTCATGCAAATTGTTTTAGCATGCAGTGTATTTCTTATGAATGTGTTCTACCATAATGGCTAAATTGCACTATAAATGTAGGACTTGCAACATGAAAGACACTTACAATTACGTAACCGCGCCGCAAGTCGTGTTTCAATATTCTGTACACAACATCGTAAATTTGGAGTGGTCATATGATTCAGCCACGCCCACACGTTTGCATGCCATTTGCATAATTTATGCGCTGGAGGTACAGTGCTAGTGGCCAGAGACGCTTCCACCATGATTCTCAGACCGCACTCCGTGCTGCTACTTTTCGTTTTCTGCGTTTACAGTCTGCGGCTTGTGACTCTAGACACATCAGGTGGGTAATTGCGTCGCTGGACATACCCCGTACTCGCCCCCCCCCCCCAATAATTATGTTGGCTTCTTTCCCACAACTGTTGACGTTTCAACAGAACAACAATGATAAATTGTACCCAGAGTGGTTTATGATAACGGTTCGATAATTTGTGACTTGTGTCTGTGGTCTGTGGTCTCATATATGGCTGGTTCCACTTCCCTCCCTTCCTTTCTTTCTTTCTCTCTCCTTATCTCCTCCCTCCCCTCCTCATCGCTCCCCTCTTCCTCTCTCCCACCCCTTCCCCTCCTCATCGCTCCCCTCTTCCTCTCTCCCACCCCTTCCCCCCTCCCTCCATCTCTTCGTCCTTGTCTTCTTCCTACCCATCCCATCCTTTCTCTCGCAGGTAGTGGAGCTGACATATGTCAGGAATGTCCCGTTGGAACATTTGCTAATCAGAGTAAGATCAAACCTCAAATAACTGCACAATTGTTCGATATTCCGAGGTGAAGGAAGGAGCAGTGGGTGTCACGTTTAATTTGGACTCCCCTAAAATTGGTTCCCCCCGGAACAAAATTTTCTGAAATATTTGGACCCACTCTGAAAAATTTGTTCTCACTATAGGCCAGCCACATGAAAGAAAATCAGTGACTACTAAGGACATTCACAGTTGCATATCTAAATGACTGACTATGCCTCAGTGCCCCCATGCAGCATTCGAAACGTGTGTTCGTCGCAAACTTTGCACAATGTATGCGGAAACTGAGTGTTGCGTGCGGCCGGGAATGAGACTACAGTACATTGCGTGCTGCTAAACTGACGCGCCCGAGTAGTTTCCAGAAACCTCCTACATACGCCACTGGTCCAAATTTTGCAAGTGAAAATGTTCAGGGGTCTACAATATTTCATCTCTTGGAGGTGGTCCATATTTTGCAGTGAAGTAAGTTCTGGGGGGTCCTTATTTATCGAAAAATTAGTTCCGGGGGGAACCAATTTTGGGGGGTCCATTTTTACCATGACATGACCATGAGTTAAGCAGTGGTCGTAGCTGGGTGGTTCAAGCCAGGGGCT